>JASDQU010099977.1:900903-943193 GCA_032191745.1 Picea mariana | reverse complement strand
ATTGGATTAAATCCCCATTGCGGATTAATCATGTCATTATTATTATTACTGTTATTGGATTAATCCCCATTGAGGATTAATCATGTCAGTAATTGTATAAGGACCAAATCCCCTTTTGCGGATTGGTCATCGGACAATTACAAAGGGCAGAATAAGAAGTCGGCCCCAACAGTTATTATGGAAGACCCATAATTAATTAAAGGTGGGTTTACCCACCCAGAGTGAGAGGTCGACCCTGCCAGTTGTGACCTTTCACACATGCCAGTCTTGTAAAAATAAGAGGCTAGCGCCTCACTTCAAACACACAGCTCACTTGCTCATTTCTCTTATGAGGCAAGCTGCAATTACCAGAGAGAGGAGAAGAAGAGTGGCACATCTCTTGGGGAGGACTTTCTGTATTGGTTTGAGTTATCTCTTGAACATTGTATAAGCTATTTATGATAAGGAAGTTTTTGCTGGGTTTTCTTCCACTAGAGGGTTTTCTAGGATAAATGCTCTGTGTCTTGTGAATGCGTATTTCTCAGTGATCTTGTTCTTATTATGCTCTTATCTATTGAAATGCAAAGAACTATAATAATGGCATAAACATTAACATCCTCTTCCAAGGATCTATTTAAAGAAGGAAAATCTTGAGCAAAAGGGAGAAGAATCATTTACAGATCGATGCTACCAAAATTCAGAAGTGCTTCTCCATCTACATCAGTTGCAATCAGGTTACCTAACTTGGTTGAAGAGATGAGGATAAAGGATCAAGGGGAAAAGAGGGACACATCTACATTATGAGGTAATTGTATTGATGTATTTCTGTTATCCAAATTAATAGATCATTGGTTTTCCCCTATCTACATTGTTCAATTCCATTGTATAAGATAGATTTGGTTTGTTTCATTATAGATCAGGTTAGATCCAAGCTAGATATAGAATTATAGCACTAGGAAGAGAAGTATAATGGTATTGTTTTGTCTATTGTGTGCATAAAGTAGGTTGTAGGAGTTGGAGTTGGAACTTCATAACTATAGTAGCCAAGACATACGAGGGACAACCTTCAGAACAAGGTATGCCATTCTTCCATTTCCTTGTGTAATATTAAATCTTATTGCTTGTTTCTAGGAAATCCATAGAAGTCTAGTCCTCTTTCTATCTAGGATTAGTAGGAAGATACTAGGGAGTACCATCCACCCACAATATTTTCTCCATAATAGCGCTGACGACTCCACTGGGCAAGGATATTTGATTCTTCTCTAGTTCAGAATTCCTTGCCTTTTATCCTCTGGTTTGATTTGATTGTTTTCTTCCATGATACTCCCTAAGAGGTTGGATCCCTTAGATATGATTAGATATGAGTTAGATCTCCCTTTTTGAAAATTTTTGCAGTGTGTCGCTTGTTGCAATATCGTTGACAAGCGACTAGTCACATTTTGCAGGTTAGTTGACCCATGACACCCCCTATAAACTAGAAAAATTACAGAATTATCAGATTTCTATGATCATTTGATTTTCTTGGTCCCCGGGACTTGTGCTTGGTCTGTGCATGTAGATCTTGTCTTATATTGAGTCCTTTTGTCACGCCTATGGTCTTCAATTTTGGTTTGAAGCGTGTTTGTGTGGCTTGTTTGGATTGCTTGGTTAAGTTTGTTAGTCGTCTAGTGATCCATTGAAGTTGGGAAGTGCACACAACATATATGATCATATTTGGTAGTGTGTTGTATTGATTTCATTTGGTTTATTTGTCCTCTTGTGATTAGTGCTCATTACTAGGTCCAATTTCATAGGTAAGTTTTGGGTGAGATTCTTGTAGAGACATTGGAGTGGGTTTTGCAGCATCACTACCTAGTTCCTATAACCCTTGCTTGTTGATTTGCTGGTTTTCCATTTGCAGACTGTATTCTTGATTAGATTAAGAAAATTTTGCATCATATTTGGAAAAAAACAAAAAAATTATTTGCATGCTTACAATCTTTTGAAGCATCAGGGACAAAGGGCATTGGTGAAGTGTTTGGTTTGAATTCTTGTAAGAAGTCTGGATCTTATTATTTTGCATGGTTGCTTGGTGTTTGAAAGGTTTCATTTTGAAAGTTTACAAAAGAAAACATCTCTTCTCCCTCCCATAGTTAGAACTCGTTGAATTAAATATGTGCATAAGCATTCTTGTATTGCTTTGATTGGGTCAAGAGTAAATACCATAAAAGTTTCATCCATTTTCCCTTTGTCGTAACAATGACCATAAGAAAAGTTTTCATAAATTAAAATCAACTAGACTCTTTTCTTTGTTAGCAAACCAACATTAGATAGTTTTAGGGCCTTGGAATAGGATTGGGGAGTAAAATCTTCAAGGCCATCGAAATGAAACCTAGAGTCATTAAAGAGTGTAAAACCCATTTTTGCAACCAATTTCTCTGGAAGCTCCTCTAAAATAGGAGTCAAGCACGAGTTCACATTAGATAAAGTAGGGAGTTTACCCCTTTTTGCTTGTTTTGGTGTTTGTGTTATCACTTCGATTACTACATATATGGGGGTTTCATTGATGCCATGCCTCTATGTGAGGTAACTCCTTCAAAGCTTTGGGCATAGTTACCATGCCCTTACGTGTGGTCAGACCTAGGAATGTTCGCCCGATCATTGATTATAAGCTCATACCCTTAGTGACCATTCTAGGTGGTTACAGAGGTGAATGTAGGTGGGACGTGCCTGTAGTAACTAGGGTAGACATTTGTTCATGATCTTGTTTCCCCGGGAGGGTGACCACCTTAATAAAGGGTGCTTACACTAGTCATGGTTGTTTCGTGTTGTTCATCGTAACTACTCCTCATATCTTCGTTAGCCAATATTGTGGGGACTTCATCTCCCCTAGAGGGTTGGTTTTTAGAAGGTCCCCTGAGCCATTGGTTTGCTTGTTGTTTTCTTATGTCTATTAGGGGTGTGCTCTTTGGTTCCATGTCTATGTCAGCCTTAGGTTGAATTGTTTTTTGATTTTCACATATTGTTTTCACTGTGGATGAATCATCGCATTGGTCTCGTTGATTATGAGGACTACAACCAATCACATAGGTACAACAACCACTCAAGAAATATGAGATAGGTGAACATGAATTCAAAGAGTCCCATCTTTGGTTTGAGGAGACTAGTTTGGTTTAAGTGGAAGTGGTTGATGAAATCCCTCCACCAAATTTAACTCTCCTTCGACCAATTTGGAAGCACTCGTGCTTATCCAGGTAAGGGAAATTTTTAGTGAACCTTTTTCTTTGTTTAGAGATCCTTACACCATGTCAGGACCAAGTGTTTTGTCTAGTGTGGTTGAGCCATCAAGCCCATCTGCAAGTGGGACTGGGTGAATCCTGGTGACATCCAAATTACCTTCCCTAAGCACCATTGGATCTATACCATCCATGTCTATGGGTCCTTTAATCTTGGGAACACTGACTATGTCTTCTTTTCCATCCGCCAGTCTATCGAGCATTTCTACGCTCATCCCATCCATTCCAATTCCCATAGTTGGATTTTCTTCCAATTGGTGGTTGAGCCTCGGTTTTAGTACGAGGAGTGTAATTCCTTCCACTTCCACCATTCCTATGAGTGACCCAACATTGGAAGGTGTTGGTTTACGTTTTGGATGGAACATTCTTAGTGGTTTTTGGGCTGTCCCTAGTCAGGCTAGGGGTAGTAATATGATAGGAGGGTTTAATTTCCCATGGGCTAGCACACCTTTCCCTAGGGGCATGCTCCATTGGGGGTAACTTTTCATAATGGGGAGGTTTTCCCTTTATTCATACCACCGATCCTAGGGGGTTCTTCCCTAGGACTAGTTTAGGGAACACATTTCCTTTAGGGTTTGCACCTACCCCCGAGGGAAATCCCCTAGGGGGCACGTTCAGTCCTGGGAGTAATCATGCTCCTGGAAGTGCAACCATCCTCGGGGGAACTTCATTTTCTGGAACACCTCAACCCTTAGGTAGTATGAATGTAGGGGGAATGCAAGCTTCATTTGGGACATCGGGAACTTCATCTTCCTCCCAGTATTCATTTTCTCATATGTCATTTCCTTTTCTTGCAACATTAGACTTGCTTGATTTGTTGCATTTGATAAACGACCCTATTTACCATAACCCTTGATGGTTGGTCATGCCTACGAAGTTACCATCAGACATGCACAAGTTCAATTGAAAGCTGAGAGAAGAATCCTCCATGCACATCATGACATATTATTGGTGGTGCTCATCCAATTATTTGATGGATGATAGTGTAAGGTTGCATATTTTCCAAAGATTCTTGACCGAAAGTGTCACAAAGTGGTACATTGACTTAGAAGGTGCTTCTTTTAAAAGTTTTAACGACTTGGGAATGACATATTTAATGCATTGCGAATTGCCCATGTGGTATGATATTGAAATAGAGCTCTTGATGTCTCTACGAAAAGATTCCACTACTCACATTTATGACCATATACTTGAGTGGAGGAAAATATGCAGGATAATGAAGACCTATATTCCAGAAAAAATCCTCATGGAGTGTTTCACAAAGTTCCTCCTATCACCCATTGCCAAAGACGTAGGCCATCATGGGAGCCTAACACTTGGATTTGATTTACTCTCAATCCAACACTCTTTATGATGTTATCCCGCATGCTCCTAGGCCATTGAAAGATCCCCAAAATCCAAACCCAGGACCCCATGTCGATGGTGTTGTGGGTTCGATTTCCCATGCCTTTGTGGGCTAGTTATCATACTAGATGGGTCACATGTCTATTTCATCACACTCGTTAGATTTTGGTTTAATGCTCAAACTGCAACAACCCCTACTTAGAACTCTGAGGTGAATTTAGTGTAATCCACGCAGCGAAAGAATCCTCAACAACCCAGAGGAAAGAAGGAAATGAACAAAAAGAAAAATTCCAACACTAATTAAGGGATTGATCCCACTCAAAACAATCAAGAGGGGGTTACCAATGAGAAGTAGAAGAGTTAGTTCCCCTGCACAATTTGTGGGGAGTACCACCATACTCATCGGTGTCTCAAGAAGGATGAGATCCATCATTATTTGGCTTAGCAAAGGCCCCCCATCGACCTGCTATATTAACTCATCCTTTTCCCCCTCAACCTCAACACATGGTTGCAACGAATCCTTCCCCTCTGCAAGGGGTCATGGCAGGTACCCATCATCATGAGGGGTCCTCCTCAAATGCCACAATTTTCATGTGTGACGAGACGGTCAAATTGTAGACTTGAGTGAAGAACTACGACACTTCCGAGCCTATTCCTGTTGTGCTAGAGCGAACATCTTACTCCTAGACTGGTGGGCCTCTTCAGATTGAGAAGCCATGTTTTGACACACCACTTCTCCCCTCAAAGGGCATTCTTTTATGAACTACACACAATCCTAATAGATGAGCTGCCCACAACTACAATATTGTGGAAGACTTGGCCTAGGCACCATGTGCCATGTACACACTTGAAGTCCTCCAAAGCTGCTCCGTGCAACATAAGGCCTTGTTGTCTACCATAGGCAGGGTTGATCCCTTGGAGTTGAGTTTGATCACCTTAAATTTTGATCAAGTTCATCATAGGAATTCCCATCAAATCGTTTTCCCTATTCAAGTGAGAATGATGGGGAAAAATATCCTTCGCACTGTGATTGATGAAGGAGCCTCAACTTGTATCATGTCTATGTCTTGTTGGAAGTCCCTTGGATCTTCTAAGCTTGCCACTTTTGCAACATTGTTAAAATCATTTGGTGGATGTATGTTCCATCCCCATGGGATAATCACCACTTTACCCATCGAGTTAGGTGGTAATACTATCTATGTTGCCGTAGAGGTCGTCGATGCACCTCTTGAGTACAACTTGTTACTCAGGCACACTTGGTTCTACGAGACGACTGCATTTATCATGTTCACCTTTAGGGTCTTATGCTTCCCTCACTAAGGAAAAATAATGACAATTGATAAACTTTTGTTTTGTACCCTAGACATTGGATCCAATGCAGGGTTTAACGTACCCTTTGTCGGTGTGTTGATAGTCAAATATGACCATGTTCAACATTCAGGAATTTGCCCAGTCAGGGTCTCAATTAGACCCTTATCCGTTGTAAATGGAGATCCCGACTAGTTTAGGTCCAGTTACCTATAACTATCCTAATCTTCAAAAACTAAATTCAAAATATATACACTTTCTAATCAACTGAAGTGATTTTATCTTTTATTGAATAACAAACTGAAATATAAATATATACAGATTTCGAACTATCTAAAAGAAAGAGATTAATTCTCATTATCATAAAAGTTACCTCTATGAAAGAGGATTTTGTTTTCTCTAAAAGAGTGAAAGATATTTATAATGAAAGTAAAAGAAATGAACTAAAGCAAATAAAACTAAAATAAGATCCAATGTTCGGGCCCAAATTCAAATAGTATATGAATTTAAGTAAAGTAAACAATTTTCTAAAAATATAGATCTTCAAAACAAATGTCTGATTATATCCACTGAGAATGAATTAATAAACCTATTTAAATAATTAACACAGACTTACAATCCCAACGGTAACTCATATACATATTAATCGTTGGAATGATGTGTGAAATAGAAATGAAATTGATCTAATTTATTAGCGGTAATTAACTAAATCAATCTGTAATATTGTCAACACATAATCTAGATAAGACTTTGATTTCAAAAATGAACACTTGAATATCAGTAATAGTATCAAATACCGATTGCTTGTATTAATAACCAAAGTCACAAAGAGATTCAAAATAATGTATTAGAACAAAGAATTGTACAACAATGCATAAGCTTTGTTCTCTTTCAAAAAACTGAAACTCTCCTTTTAATTGTTTTTCCTTCACTGTTTTATATTGAAGGAATTAAAAAATGGAAATTAACTTCCATAACCATAAACAATTATCCATTTAGAATGGGAAAATAACAAAATTGTTTAATTCCCCAAAATAAATTAACTAAGTACATGAAAATAAAAACTACTAACTGTTTAATTTTAGAATTCTGTCTGGAAACTAATTTTCTCATTTCCCTTATTTTTCAGGACATTCCTTTTACACCTGTAAAACAAAACAAAAGAAAAACAAAAGTTAATAAAACATAAAAACAAAAATTAAAGTTGCTACATAATTTAAAATTCTGTGTCTACTCTTTTATTAACTAAAATTAATGAAAATGCAAACTAAACTAAAAAATGCTAAACTCATACCAAAAACTAAAACGTTTTTATCACTGAGTGTTATTGGGAATGGTCTTGACTTCCGAATTAACGGAAATATTAACTCTTGGTGAGTTAATGTTAACTCTTGGTGAGTTAATGTTAACTCCTTTCTTTTTATCTTGTTTAGAACCTGAAATCTGTTTTCTTTGGCTATCGATCAAAGATTTATTTTCTGATCTAAGAAGTTGATTTTCTAATTCCAAATCAATTATATTAGCCTATAACACTAGAACCACTGAATAATATTTGTCCTTCGAGAAGGAAACCTCCATATTGGGATCGGTTTCAGTTTTCTCCTTTTCTTTTTCTTTAACAACTTTTTCAATTGGTTCCTGCGGAGAAACGTGCCATGGGGAGGAAACTTCCTGATTTGTAACTAACTCTTCATCCTCAACTTGGATAGGAGAGATAACTTTCAAAGTTTTCCTAGATTTATTTCTGAACATTCTTGATATTTTCCTTCCTTGTCTCTTATTCATAAAATCGACTAGACTAATAAAATAATTGTTTTTTGTGGTAACATGTGGGTCATACTCAGATGCAAGCGAGGAAACTATAATTTGCTTGGAAGATTTGGAAGAAACCCGAGGTGCTTCACTGAAAACACATGACTTTGGACTAAATCTAAACTTGACAGTTTGACTGCGAGTAACCCTCATAGTGTTTTGCTGAGGAGTAGAAACTTGAGGGTAAGGCATAATGATATCTTCTATAGGATTTGGGGTTTCATCTTCAGAAAAGTGAGACTGTAAATCTGCCTCAGAATTTACCTAGCTTGGTTAAAGAGATGAGGAGGAGCAAGGAGAAAGGGGAAAAGAGGAATGCATCTACATCATGAGTTAATTGTATTGATGTTATCCAAATTAATAGATAATTGGTTTCCCCCTATCTACATTGTTCAATTACATTGTATAAGATAGATCTGGTTTGTTTCATTATAGATCATGTTAGATCCAAGTTAGATATAGGATTCTAACACTAGGAGGAGAAGTATAATAGTATTGTTTTGTCTATTGTGTGCATAAAGTAGGTTTTAGGATCCAGAGTTGGAACTTCATGACTGCAGCAACCATGACATACAAAGGGAAACCTCTAGAACAATGTATGCCATTCTTCAATTTCCTTATGTAATATCAAATCTTATTGCTTGTTTCTTGGAAACCCAAATAAGTCTATCCCTCTATCTGTCTAGGACCAGTAGGCAGATCCTAGGGAGATCTTACCATCCACCCGTGAGATTTTCTCCATAACAATCCCCTAAGAACATTCTAGAGAAGGATATTTCTAGGAAGTGGAAACTTCTAGTAAGCATTCTTACAACAATTGTGTTCACGTTGGGTTGTTATATTGATTGTAGTGAAAGAATATTCAACTGACTGTCTAGTCGAGGTGGATCAATTGGGTGAGGAATCGACTGATGGGTCAAGTCAAGGTGATGGTCGAAGTGATCCACTGAAAGGTTGAAGGTTGAAGCGGTCAATCGAAAAGTTGAAAGGTAAAAAGGAGGTCAAGTGGCAACCGACTGAAGACCGACTGTAGGTCAACTAGGTAGTTGATTGTAATAGAATCCCAAGATTCGTGGGATTGCTTCCAATCGGCTGCGTGGATTTGTAACCATTTTTGGGCACCATGATTCAGGGTTTTGCATGTAGTAAATCCTATAAATATGGTGTGTTGTAATTGTAACAAGTTGATGTTTCTAATCTTTAGAAGAATTGTGAGGGTCATGTAAATGTAAGTCGAATTGGCTACAAGGTTGTTCTTGCATAAAGAAAGAGAGTAGGATGATGATTGTGTCTTAGGTGTAGACCAAGGTTATTCATGTAACTCTTTATTCTATGAATGAATATGACAATAAGAGAGCGGGAGATGCCCAAGGAATGTTGGTTTCCTTGGTTAAGTGTTTCTAGGGTAAAATCTCTGTATAATGTGTGTGTTTGTCATTTATTTTCTGCTTGAATATGTCTTCTCTTTCTTGGTTGATTTAGTGTGAGTGTTATTTTATCTACAGTTGGTATCAAAGCTTATTTCGTTGCTCTGTACGTTTAGTATCAGAGCAAGGTTAAGAAGAAATTGGATTTGAGCTAAACCCAGTTCCAATGGGAGTTATAAGTTAGTGATATTTAATTTTTGCTTGAAATAATGGCAAGCAGTTCAAGGATAGAGATCAAAAAATTCAATGGCCATAATTTTGATCTTTGGAAGCTTAGGATGGAAGATCTCCTTCTATATTGAGAACCGTGGTTAGTTGTGAGTCCCAAAACAATTCTTATGGGTATGTGGAAGGAAGAATGGGAGAAACTGGAGAGGAGGGCAAGGAGTACGATTCAACTTTGTCTTGAAGGTTCAATAGTGTTTAATTTCTTAGGTGAAGATTCTACAAAGAAAATGTGGGACAAGTTGGGAAAATTGTACTAGTTAATATCCTTGGTAAACAAATTGTTCCTTTGTAAGAAATTGTATCTTTAGAGGATGAGTGACATGATCTCAGTAATAGAGCACCTAAATTCATTCAATATCGTAATAAGTGAGTTATTGTGTGTGGATATTAAAATCATTAAGGAGGAGAAAAGTATTAGCTTGTTGTGTTCTTTTCAAGACTCCTAGGATAGATTAGTCATGGCTATTGGGAGTAATTCGGTCACATTAACCCTTAAATACATGGTTGCATCTCTGTTGTAAAAATAAATGAGAAGGAAGAAAATGGAAGGATCAACCAAAGATTCCTTGATGCTGAGAGATTGGCTGATCAATAGAGATAAATGATAATTTTTCGGTAGAAAGTCTAAGTCTATTGGTAGATCTAAATTGTCTATTCAACCGATGAGAAGATGTTGGAAATGAAGTAAAGCTAGGAATTACCAGAGAGAATGCAAGTCAAAAGAGACTGAGATCAATCTTGGATCCAACAAGAAGCAATTGACTGAGAGAAAGACTACTCCAGATAAAGAGGAGACATGTATCTGCCATTGACCGGTACATAATTGGATCAAGAAGTTTGGTTGATCAACTCAAGTGCATATTTTCGTATGAACCCCTATAAAGAATAGTTCTATGAATACCAGAGATGTAAAGGAGGAGATGTATTCTTAGTAGATGACTCCACAACCAAAATTGTTGCACGAGGACGAGTCCTATTGACGCTGCAGGATGGGACAAGCAGACTCTTCCAAGTGTGCTACATATTCCAGTTTTGGAAAGAAATCTGATATCTATTAGTAAAATGAGTTATGTAGGCATCCACAATTTATTTTAGAAGGATACATGCACAATGGTCAGGGAGAAATGGTCTTAATGAAAGGAGTTTGAGTTGGAACCCTATACAAGTTGTTAGGGAATGTCGACTCATCTAGATGCAACAATGTTGCTATTCCTAAAGTCGATTTAACTACGACTGGACTCAACTCAGCTCGGGTTGAGTCGATACAAACCAACTCGACTGTTCTTCGTCAAGTCGACCCAATCATGTTATGGCACCAGAGGATGGGACATATTGGTGAAAAAGGACTTTGAGTTATGAACAACAAAGGCATGGTCAAAGGTTTTCTTGATTATTATTTAGAAGTTGATTTCAATGAACATTGCATATATGAAAACAAAAATTGGGTTAGATTCCCATATGGAGCTATGAGGGAAAAATTTATTCTTGAATTGATACATAATGACGTGTTTGGGCCTATACTGATCCCTTCACTAGGAGGATCTCTGTTGGCTTTATTCTTCTACTTTATTAGTTAGCTACTCTGATCCTACCTTACTTTCATAGATGACCTAGGTTTAGATTTAACAACCTTCCAACAAAATCCCTCTAAAACTATCAGTCCCCCTGGTAAACTAGAAGGCAAAGCAACACACTGGGTGTACTGCGCAGTCTCACCTGAGATAGCTCTATGGGTGATTGTAATACTCATGTGTTTGCAGCTTGGGAATGAGTGGAGATATGTTGTCGTACCTTATAATCTTTAGTTATTCAGTCTAACCTCTGATTATAACAGTCATTATATTCATGTATGTGAAATATCAGATCTAACTAGTTACTTTATTAATTCATCTAACATTCAACACTTAACAATAATAGAGACACATACATTCAATCATATAACACATGTGTTACTGTGGTTCACCCCTCCTAGACTACGTCCACAAAGATCTGGCTCTCAAGCTCTTTATTATGGTTCAATAATATGTCACGTCACGTGTGTCTACCCTCTTGGATCTTACACTCTCAATAGGCTCCCAGATCCCCGCGAGGCTGACTAGAATGCACCAAGCTCCTCAGCCTGCGATCTAACCCTCGGGATCGAGTCACTCACTGCTTATCTAGCTCACCAGCTTACAAAAGAGTACATTTCTTACAACTTTTACACTGCCGAACTCTCCCTCTATCCTTCTCTCTTTTTCGTCTCCCTTCATCTCCCCTAAGTACTTCTTATTTATATTCTTGGCTCATCAACCATTACAATACATTGAAAAATTCCTAACCCTAACTTTGTTAGGTCTTCTTTCCATGCACATCTTACATGCTTCCCTCGCACATGCTTCTTTTCCTTCCAGCTATCCTTTCTTCCTTTCATGCTTCTCTTCCAAAAAATATCCTTTTCCCTTGACTGGGTCTGCGTCCAATAGGCCCCCAAAACTGACATGTGGCTCATCCCAAGCCACCTAAGCTTTATGCACTTCTTCAACAGCTCTTGCGAGAGTATGTAACTTGTTTGTGAGTTCCCTTTCTTGTGTTTGAGCCTACATGGTATTTTCTCTGAGCGCGCCCAACACTTGTGCTGTGATCTCCTCACTGATCATTTCTATGCACTCTGCCTCAGTTTGCACCATGTTCTTCTTTGCCTCCTCTGCCTACTCAATGACTTCCGATGCTATCTCTTGAAGAGGTTCCATTTGAGCTTGTCGACCCTTCTTCTGTGTCTATGCAGCTATGAGCTCTGCTTGCAGATTCTTCATGTCTTGTACTCCTTTGAGGTTCTCAATGATATACATCATTTTCTAGCTCTACTTGAGGTCATGGATAACTGTGCTTATCTTTTCCTCTTCTTGGTCCCATTGCTGGACCTGTTGATCCTCCTCCAACTTTGTCCATAACTGTGTTTCTCTATCTAACAAGTCGACAACTTCACTGACTTGTCGTTCCATTTCTTCCATTTTCCATACTGCTTCCTGCTTCCTTTGTTCCTTCACCTCCAAGGGAGTGGTAGGGATGAGTAGTTCCCAAAGGTTCTCGATCTCTTGCCTATATTGATCGATTGTTTGCAAAATCTGATCAATTGTTTGCATTGTCGTGGGCTCTGCTATTTGCACTCTCTTTAGAATTCTGTCGTAAGCTACAACCACTCCCTGCTTGAGCCTATCTGCATGTTCTTTCTTGTATTTGGTCTCGAGTTTGAATTTCTCAAGCAACAACTCCAACTCCTCTCTGCTGTCCTTCGTGTGCTGCAACTCTGCTGCATCCATGCGTGTGACTACACCTCCTACGTGACACTAAATTGTAGTTTAGATAGCACCTTGGTTGGTATCTGCCACATTATCAACTGTATTTGTGCTAGATCTTTCAAGGGTGTCTTTCCTACAATCTCATCCATGTGCAACATGTTGGGTGTAACGTGGAAAGTTTGGATCACCTGTGCTATTTTTTGGATGATATCCTATTCGCTTGGCAATGTTGGCTCCTGCTTTTGATGCTGCAGGGAATGACTTTGTTCCTCTGCCCGCCCTTTGCGATTCTCTGATATTCTCTAGGAGCTGCCTTAAGTCGACCAACTCATCCTGAATCCGGTCCCTTTGATGTTATGCGTCTTCAAACTCCTCAACTTCCCAGTCGTGGACTCTTTCAGCCATGAGGTACACGTCATCCTCGGTGATTGTATATTTTGGTGACGTCTTGTGCGCCTTGGCCTTCTTTCTGAAACCCCCAGTGTGTATGATCAGCCTGTTGGTTTGGCCTTGTTCCTGTTGGGTAGTACTTGATGTGGTCCCTTGTGCTGTCTCAGCCTCTTTTTCCTGTTCCTATGGTGCTTGGGTGGTGTCCTTTGTCTTAGCCTGGGTACCTTTCTTCGACACACCCCCCTTCTTTTGCTGTGCTGGCTTCTAAATTGGTTTTGGCTTCTTGGGCACAACTTTATCTTCGACAGGTGTCTGGTCTTGCCCTACCTTATCGTATTTATCTGTGGGCATCTCTTGAGTCAGAACTGGAACTCTCCAGTCATCTTGCCAATCCTTGATGGCCATCTCTATGTCCTCTTCCTTGACACAGTATCGCGGTTGTAGCCATTCCTTCTCGGGATCCCTTCATGCTTGGATCCATATGGTATCCTTGGTCGCTTTGAATTTGGCAATGTCCTGATATTGCACGACCACTTCTGGAGTAATCCGCCAAGTGTTGGCAATGATATCTTGAAGGTCGTTGTAATACCGCACGAACATGCCTGCATTTGCACTTCTGGTTTTGGAGTCCGAAGTGCTCCCCAACAATATGTATCATGTTGCGTGACAACGAATGGTTCGTTCACAAAAGTATCTATACTTGGGCTCCCTCCATCCAACCAAAGTGACCAAGATGAGTATCCAAGAGTAGTGAAACTCTATCCCCAGGTCCCGCGTGTATTTGCAGTCCTCAAGTAAAAAGTTTAAAAAATACGAGGCCCAACTGAGCATAGTGCCCTCCGCGCACTGTGCTGTAGCTACGATGACCCCGACAGGGACTTCCTCCTTGCGACACTTCCTGAGCAACTTGCACGCCATGAATTTGGTGGCCAACCTTATTGCCACGTCATTGATGCACTTAATGATAATTTCGTAGGACCCTCTTTCTGTGCCATACGTCTTCTTCATCTCTTTCGCCAATGCCTTCTCCTTTGTATTTTCATTGAGGAACTGTGTGAGACTCTCCCCCTAGGATAACATCCTTGTAATAAAAGAAATGAGTTGTATGTCTATAGAGACAAGATCTTCCACCCATAGGTACCCTCCATGGATGATTGACATCAGCTAGTTGACGCAGTTGTTTATGTCGTGACCCCTTCCCAAATGTGGGATATCCAACAGGTTTAGAATCCTGGTGTTGGCCAGTCCGATAGCCCACTGTTTCGATTAGAAAATTGGATCGCCGAAGGGTCCTGTACCCACGTTGTCTATGTAAAATTACTTTGCAAACTCAGGAAAATTGTCCACATCGATCACATCGTGGTCCAAGTACTGTAGTTTTTCCATGCATCCTAAAAAGTTAGCCATGATACGCACCCCTTCCGGAATGCGTGGTAAGACCATGGTTGTTGTAGCTTGTCTGCACGGTGATCTTGCTATTGGATGCTTGCCCTTCCGCTATGGTGGCTGACTTGAGGTTCCAACCTCCATTGTTCTCTCCTCTATATATGCCTTTGGTTGTCTGGTGACATCTTCCGCTAAACCCTCCTGTTGCTGCTCTGATGCTACTGTGTGTGACCTTCCCGGTGCGACTGATTTTGTCTGGTTTTGGAAAGTCCCATTAACCCTCGGGGCCTCTTCCAGGTTTTCAGTGTAAGTTTTAAACCTGTGAAGTAAAGCAATGCATATAGATTCTTAAGCAAAAAAGATATTAATCAATGGCTCATACATAGAGTACACATAGATTTTATACCGGAAACCCTCAACCGGGGAAACCTTTCTTATTTTCATTATATTGAATTTCACCATTCACCATACAATATATACAATGTTTTTAGGTATTCCCTAGATACCAAAACCCTAATCCTTAATCCTTAATAGGTACTCTTTTGATGATAAACTTCAAACTCCTCAGTCATAGCCTTAATAGTGTTGTTAATGAAGTGAGTGCCTTGGTCACTTGTCAAAATCCTTGGGCATCCAAATCTAGTGATCACTTTCTCAAACAAGAAGTGTGTTGTTGTCTTCACGCTACAATCTTTTACCGGTGTTGCTTCTTACCATATTGTTAAGTACTCCGTCGCAGTAATAATATACCTTGCTCCTGACCTTTTTGTTGGTGGGTTAATTGGTCCCACAAAGTTTATTTCCCATTTGTCAAATACCTACAAGTTTACTTGTGGCCTTAGGGCATCTCATCCCGTTGATTCAGTTTACCAACCCTCTGACATACATCACATCTCTGGCAGTAGTCCTTTGAATCTCTGTGAACAATTGGCTACCATAGTCCTACGCGCAATACCTTTTGCGCAGTAGCTTTGCCTACATAATGTCCTCCTGCTATTCCCTCATGGGCCTTTACTAAAATACTAGGTCTTTCATGTTCTAGTACACATCTTCTCAAGATGCTGTCTGCACCCATATTGTATAAGTGTCCTGCAATCAATTGATAGTTTGCAACTATGACTACTAGATTTTTCTTCTTCGCAGTGTTGAATTCTTGTGGTGTAGTCCTTGTACTCAAGTATTGAATGATGTCTGCAAAATATTCATTAGCTACTTGGACTGAAAATAGCTGTGCATAAGGAAATTTCTCCTCTAGATTCATAGGTTCCTCTCCATTAGTGATCCTTGATAAGTGATCAGGCCCTGCATTCAACTTCCCTAGTTTGACTATCACTTCAAAGTCAAATTCTTAGAACAACAATAACCATCTACAAATTCCCCCCCCCAACACTGGCTTGTTGACTAGGTATTTGAGAGCTGAATGATTGGTATACATCTTAAAATGTTTGCCCAACAAGTAATGTATGAACTTTTGAAGTGCATAGACCATAGCTAAGCCTTCTCTTTCTGTGGTATTGTAATTCTGTTATGACTCTGACAGTTTTCTGCTAGCAAATGCTATAGGATGGTCCAACTCCCATGTTCCTGGTTGCGCTAGAATAGCTCCAAGTGCTATGGATGATGCATCTACATGCACATGGAATGTCTTGTCCCAATCCATGAATACTAGTATTGATGTGGTTACCATCTTCTCTTTTAGAGTATCCGATCGTTGCTGACAGTCCTCATTCCATTGAAACTTACTATCTTTTCTCAATAGTTTCTCCATTGGCGCAATGATCTGCGCATACCCTTTTATGAATTTCCTGTAGTATCCTGTATGTCCCAATGTTTCTTTTAACTGACATACTGATTTTGGTAGTGGTAGATTAACAATTACTGCAATATTGGCAGGATCTACTAGCAAACCTTGTTTGCATACTATATGGCCCAATAATATCCCAAAGGGTGTTCCGAAGATGCACTTCTTGATGTTTAACGATATCTTACACTGCTTGCATATTTCTAACATAAGCCTCAACACCTCTACATGGTATTTCAATAGACTATAGTCTGTCCAATCATCTAGATATACCTCTAGAAACTGGTAGATGAATTCTTTGAATGCAGCTATGACTACTCTAGAAAATATTGCTGGTGTATTCTTCAGTACAAACGACATGACTGTGTACTGGTAGGACCCCCATTATATGGAAAACATGGTTTTGTACCTGTCTTCTGGAGCTATCTTGATATGATGGTATCCTGAGAATCCGTCAGTGAATGAGTAAGCTTCATGACCTCCTACATTCTCCAACACCTCATATGTGAAAGGAGTAGGGAAAGGGTCATGTAGGAAAGCATCATTCAACTTCCTCAGGTCGACACATATCCTTATCCCTCCCTGCTTCTTTTCCCGAACTACCATAGGGTTTACCCATTCAAATTCCTCTATTGGTTCTATGATTCCAACCTCCAACATCCTATCAATTTATGCTTTCACTTTTTTTTATATATTGGGTTTAGTCTATAGGGTCTCTGTCTGATCGGTCTTGCCTTATATCCGAGAGGTATCTTCATTTCACCTAGCTCTCCTACTATGCCTTTCATTTCCATGAACGTTGTTGGGAATAGGTCGCCATAATCGCGCAGTAACTCTGTTATGCTCTCTACTGTCTTCTCATCCCAATAGTCTCCAATGCTGGCCATTTTGGGATTCTCAGTTGTCTCAATGTTGACTTTCTTCACCTTGATCGACACAACAAATACTTCTGATTCTAGAGGTGGACCTTCCACCTCTGTTTCACCTTCAACTTCCATTATCTAAATGTTTCACATGTCATCTTCATCTGGTGCTTCTTATTTCACATGGTAGCATGACAATAGTTCTTTTATTGTCTGTCTGTTCTGTTGTTGCTCTTCTGTCATGATTTCAATTTCCAGTTCTTTAATGAATATCACCCCTTTGATTCGTTTACGTGTTGAGTCTATGTTGGGGTTCTCATGTTCAAATGAGAAAGTGACTGTAAAATTCTGCTGTAATACTATCCAGTCTGTAGTTCTTCTATGCAATTCTTGGTCTGTATACGAGTTTGCTGGAATCCCTTCTAATGTGTGAACAAAATGATGAGGCTATTCCTTTGGTGGTGTCATCCTCCATAGTGTTATACACTTCTCCACATGCTCTGCTGGTACCCCCTGTCCATCATATTTCTGCAATTGGTTGATTCCTTGTTCTGTGCCAAATATGATGCGCAGTAACTGCTTACATTAGTACCAGTCCTTGATTGCCTCTTTGTGCACCCCCCACCATTTTGCAGATGTTTCCTTGAGTGCTATATCCCAAGCTAAGAGCCTCTGATTTTCTAACACTTCATATTCATATCTTGTTAAGAATGCTTCTAAGTCATTCACTCTATGGAAGTTTGGAGGTTCCATTATCTCCGTACCTATCCATCTTACTGCATGGTCTATTCTTGCGCATATTATTGTGGAGACTTCGTGTAATCTCTACTGCCAGTTCTCTAACCCTGTATCTGAGTCTGACGTGCATGAAGTGATACTTCTCCAACTAAATACCCCATTTGTAGTTGGATTTACATAATCTTCTTCTGATGCGGTTGTTCTGTACAACTGGTTAATTTCCTCCAGGTCTAAGCAAGTGGGTTCTACAAACCTTTCCCCTTATGATGGATCCAATGGCATAATGACTCTGTATTCTCCTGACTCGAATGTCATATTCCTCATCTTTAAGTTGATTATGGCCTGATTTTCAAACACCCAATCCAAGCCAAGAAATGCAGGATAAGGTGTTGTGCCATCCACTATCTCTATCACTTCAAAATCGGCCTTAGTGCGCACTCCATCCAGATCTACTATCACCCCCTTTAGCCTTCCAATTGGTAGAACTCTGTGTTGGTTTGCTAGTTTCAACTGAACAAGTGAATATCCTAATGTCAGCTCTCCCATACATTTCCATGTCTTCTTGGGTAACACATTTGCCTAATATCCTAAATCCAATATAATATCTCCCATGTTGAAATCTCCAATGTTGGCGTTCAGTCGGAATTCTCTGCTTGTTCTCCTCCTTGTATGCAGATGATTAATTGTTCTCTGTTCTAGCATATTTTGTAACACTTTAACATATTATGGATCATTTAGTAGTTTAACACAGGATTGAAAAAACCCTTAATCATATTTAGTTGTCCTAGGGGATGTGCTTCTTTGGTGTGATCCAACGATGGAGGCATCTCGTATGCTGGTACTTCCTAAGTATGTTGCAAAGTTGATGTCGATGCAATGTATGGCTTCAAGAATTCTTGTCTGGCCTGCTTGAATATCTCCTTTTCATTCTGGGCATCAAACTACTTTTATGATTCCACAATCTTCTTCACCCATTGGTCTTGTCTTACTACGTCGTTTCCTGTCTTGGCTCCTCCACACGTAACTATGTTGATGTTCCTTCCATCATCCCTTGCTTCCATCAAAATCCATTGAACATTCTGATTGTTCTGATTTCTCTTTTCTTGGATCTTCCCCAATAGTGTAGGACATTCTTCTATGTCATGATATGATGCACGACAATACATACATGTCGTAGGTGGAAGTGGACATTCTCTTGCATAGTGTCCTGGTTGTTGACAGTTGTGGCATACCACTGGTCCTCTACCTCTATCAAAGCCTCCTCTTCCTCTTCCTCCACCTCTGTAGCCAACTTGATCTCCTCATGGTGCACTGTACTTGGGCACCTGGTTATAAGGCATAGGGTTATAGTGTGGTTGCATGGTATTGTACAACGATTGCACAATGTTATATTGCTGCTGCACATTGTTATACTGTTGTTGTGCAGTTTTATACAGAGCTGGTACTTGGTTAAACTGTGGTGCATCTTGCCGGGTCATCATTTCTACTTGCACCCTATATGCATCTGATGTTATTTCCCTCATCAGGTCCATGGTACTTCAATCCTTGTCATCATGTCCTACTGACTTGCAAAAGTTTCAATATGAACTCTTAGGTGCTGTTTGGTATTTCTGCATCATTGGGAAGTGATATGGATCATGCCCCTTGTTTCTTACAGATCTCACACCATAGTCTTCCCGTTGGCAACGAGTTTGGTATTCCTGCTGCCATGTACTACGTGAATGTTGGGAATTCATTCTTATGGTGTCCTTCTGTCCTACATGTGGTACACCAAACGACTTCTCTTTTGTCCTTACCTTTGTTCTGGTTTAGCTGAAATGTTAAATTCTTCAGTTCCTCCTTCAAATCCTCTATGGCTGGATCTGTCTTCTGATATTGGTTCTCTTCCAGTTGTAGGTCTTCCTGCAGAGCCTTTGCCTGGGTTTGAAACTTATGTTGTCGCAAGGGGTATTTCAAGTGTGGGAGTAGTGAATTGACAAACAAATGCTTATGTTGCATATCTATCATGACATACTTTAGATTTCCCTTCAATCATTTGAATCTATGGTAAATATCCCATACAGATTCTCCTGGTTTCTGTCTAATCTCTATCATCTCATTCATGTATTGATACTCTGAGCTAGGTTTCTGGAATTCATTTATCAATAGCTTTTTGATATCTCCAATCGTTCTGGTTGTCCCTGGAGGACTGTTTACAGCTAAGCTCATGTACCAATCTAGTGCGTGATCTCTTAGTGTGATATCTAACTGTGCAAGTTTAGTGTCCTCATCTATGATCTGTTTTGCTTCCCAGATCTTTTCACAAATAAATAAGTGCTTCTCAGGGTCCTCCGATGCCTCTCCTTTAAATTATGGTAACCTGATGGTGGGATCATGTCCTGCCATTCTGAATGCTGAACTACTACCTCCACGCATTGTAGATAATTGACTAATGCTTCATGAACCAGTTCCCCTAGTTTTTGTTCCCTGTGTAGATGTACTTCCCGCTGTCTTCCTTCTCCCAAAATTCGGTTGTCTAAATGGTGGTGTTCTTATTGGTGTATTAGTCACACATGGGTTTATGGGTTCCACATTGACACTGATATGGATAGGAGTGTTGCCTTCTATTCCCTCTCTTGGATCTCTCGTCTTCCTCTCATATGTTGCGTGCATGATTTCTTCCATCTACTCCACAACCTAGAGATCCTCTACCTCTTCTTCATCACTTGCCAAGCCCTCCTTCGCAGCTATGACTCTCTTCTTGGTGTTCATCTTATATTGGTAGGGAACTCCACTGCGCGTCCTTCCAGTTGTTGCCATGATCTGCTTGATCTGGTCCTCGTCCATCATGATTGGGTCCAAGGCCTCCTCCTTTCCCTTATCCATTTCTCCCTCTCCTGTTAGTGCTTCCCCCCTTCCCCAATGCTCATAGAGAAGTTTAGTTGTTTGAAGCCATTGTCATTACATCTTTTTTATATAGTAATATCTTAACAAAAGTTTATAGTGATCTGATATACCTAACTCGAGGTACCTTCAAGAACTCTTTCTCTACTACGCAGTAAGACTTCGTCGTCTCTACTACAAATTTTGTGATAAATCCCGCAACAATGTTGTCTAACCAGAAATCTATTGTACGTGTAAATTTATTATCAACTTGTTGTAACTACACGATATCTATAGGATTCCACTCTAGCTGTCTGATATGATTTGTAGGATGGTTGTATTTCAAACTTAATATCCACTCCTACAACACATGTAGGAAATCATAGGAAATTCTTCATGCAAGTCACTGAATACGTACTTGTCCATATATTTGTGTGGTGTCAACTTCAGGTTTCTGTTATCTTTCTGCGCAAACTCCAACTCCATTGTTTTCAATCATCTCTCTATTTCTTCCTTCATTGGGTTCCACAGTCTCAACATCCCATTTTAGATTCCAATTCTCTTAACGTCTTGTCATCCGATCTGGCATTCTTTTGACGCGTCTTCCACAAATCTCATTCACTCAATCCCATCCTATTCCAACCAACCAACAACAAAACCATTTGTTGGATTTATTCTTCTACTTTATCAGTTGGCTACTTTGATCCTACCTTACTGTCATAGATGACCCAGGTTCAAATTTAACAACCTTCCAACAAAATCCCTCTAAAACTATTGGCCCCCCTAGTAAACCAGAAGGCAACGCATCACATAGGGTGTACTGCGCAGTCTCACCCGAGATAACTCTATGGGTGACTGCAATACTCAGGTGTTTGCAGCTTAGGAATGAGTGGAGATCTGTGGTCATACCTTATAATATTTATTTATCCAGTCTAACCTCTGATTATAGCAGTCATTCTATTCATGTATGTGAAATATCGGATCTAACTAGTTACTTCATTCATTCATCTAACATTCAACACTTAACAACAATAGAGACACATACATTCAATCATATAGCACATGTGTTACCATGGTTCAACCCCTCCTAGGATACCTCCACAAATATCTAGCTCCCAAACTCTTTATTATGGTTCAATAATATGTCACACCGCGCATGTCTACCATCTTGGATCTTACACTCTCAACATGCTCCCCGATCCCTGCGAGCTTGACTAGAACACACCAAGATCCTCAACCTGCGATCTAACCCTTGGGATCGAGTCACTCACTGCTTCTCTAGCTCACCAGCCTATGGAAGAGTACAATTCTTACAACTCTTACACTCTTAAACTCTCCCTCTGTCCTTCTCTCTTTTTAGTCTCCCTCCATCTCCCCTTAGTACTACTTATTTATATTCTTGGCTCATCAACCATTACAATACATTGCAAAACCCTAACCCTAATTTCGTTAGGTCTTCCTTGCATGCACACCTAACATGCTTCCCTCACATGTGTTGATTTTCCTTCCAGCTATCCTTTCTTCCTTTCATGCTTCTCTTTGCAAAAATAACCTTTTCCCTTGACCGGGTCTACATCCAACAATCTCTATATTATGTTTCCTTCATATATGATTTTTCCAGAAAGACATGGATATAATTCTCGAGGAATAAATAAAAGGTTTTTGATAAGTTTAAAAGAGTTTAAATCTCGTGGAAAACCATATAAATAAGAAGATCAAAGTGTTGAGAACTGACAATGGAGGTGAGTTCTATGGAAAGGATTTTGTGCAATTCTAAAAGCAATGTGGAATTACACGCCAAAATACCACACCATATACCCCATAGAAAAATGGAGTCGCTAGAAGAATGAATAGGAAATTTATGGAAAAGACAAGGAGTATGCTCAATGGTGCCATGATCACACAAGAATTCTAGGTAGAGGCAGTCAATACTACAAAATATTTGGTAAATAGGTCTCCTTCATCAATGCTAGTCGACTCAAATCCACATGAGGTATGGTTTGGTAAGAAGCCTTTTCTTTCACATATCAAAGTTTTTGTCTGTGATGCATTTGTGCATGTTCCCAAGGAAAGGAGCAAAAAGTTGGACAATAAGGTAGTCAAGTGTATTTACATTGGATACAAGGATGGAATGAAAGGATATAAGCTATGGGATTTGGTGTTGAGTAAAACAATGTATAGCCGAGATGTGATATTTAGGGAAGTCAGAGGATCCTCCAGGATTGAAGAGGCCCAAATGGAGAAAGAACCAACGAAGTTGGTGTTTAAGTTGAGGAATGAAGAACGTGATTTAGATGAGTCGACCTAATCAAATGAAGAGGTGGAACAATCAACTTTTGTTGTAAGGATGCATGAACGATTATGGAAACTAGATGAAAGGAATAGTTTGGATGATTTACATTCTGTATTTGTGTTATCTACCACTTACAACGAGCCCAATTCATCCAGGTAGGTAGTTGACTCGATAAAGGGTAAGCTCTGGAAGGATTCCATGGTCAAAGAAATGGAATTCTTGCACAAGAATGATACATGGGATTCAGTTGAGCTATCTAATGGAAGGAAACCCGTCAGTAGTAAGTGGGTGTTTAAGAAAAAATTGAATGCAACTAGTCAAGTTGAGAAGTTCAAAGCTTAATTGGTAGTGGAAGGGTATTCCCAAGTCAAGGGAGTCAACTTCAGTGAGATTTTCTCTCCTATTGCAAAATTAACTTCCATTAGAGTACTGATGTATCTAACTTCAACATTTGATCTTGAGATAGAGCAAATGGATGTAAATACAACGCTCCTACACAGGGACTTGGAAGAAGAAGTCTACATGAAACAAACCAAAGGATTTGTAGTAAAAAGAAAGAAAGATCTGGTATGAAAATTGAAAATATATCTTTATGGTCTAAAACAATCACCAAGGATGTGGTATCAAAAGTATGACACACACATCCGTGGTTTGGGATTTGCGAGAAGCAAGGTTGATCAACATGTATATTCCAAGGAAGAAGGTGGTTGTTTTATATATGTAGCTTTGTATGTCGATGACATTTTGCTAGTTGGGAACAACATGGACACAATAAAGGAGGTGAAGATGTAGTTGTCCTCCAGGTTTGACATGAAGGATGTTGGTGCAACGAAATTCATTCTAGGAATGGAGATCAAAAGAGGTCGAGAATTTAGAAAGATTTGGTTAAATCAAAGAAAATACATTAAAAGCATCTTGAAGTGTTTCAACATGAAAGATTACAAACCGGTCAAGGTATCAATTCCTATGGGAGAAAAACTATCTGTTGAACGATGTCCAAAGACACATGAAGAAATAGAGGACATGACACATGGTCCAAATGTTAGTACCGTTGGTAGTTTGATGTATGCAATGGTTAGCACTCGACCAAATATTGCTCATGCAGTGAGGGTATTGAGAAAATACATGTTGACACCTGGGAAAGAGCACTAGACTATTTTCAAGAGAGTGTTCATGTACTTGTGTGGCACAACAAAATATGATATCTTCTACCAAGGAAAAACTGGAATTGATAGGGAAGTAAATTTACATGGCTTTGTCAACACTGACTGAGTTGGAGATCTAGATTGACAAAGGTTGACCAATGGATCTGTGTTCAAAATGTTTGGTGGAGCAACCAACTAGATGAGTAAGAGATAGGTGGTTGTAGCCTTGTCTGCAACAAAAACTGAATACATGGCAGCCACTCATGCAAGCAAAGAAGCAATATGGATGCATCAACTATGTTTAGAGATTGGGTTTGAGAAAAGAGCTATGAAGATAAATTGTGATAGTTAAAGTGAAATATTTTCGGTAAATAACCCATCTTACCATTCTAGAACAAAGCATATTGATGTACAATACCATTTCATGAAATACATGGTGGAAAGAAAGAAGGTGTTGCTGGAGAAAGTAGACACTTTGGAAAACATATCAGACTCTTTGACCAAGTCTGTGAGCGTAGTAAATTTCTCTTGGTGTAGGGAGGCAATGGGAATTACTACCCTAGGTTTGTGAATAGAAGTTCACATTCTCTTGTATCAATAAAGAAGACAACAAGTGGGAGAATGTTGGGTTGTTATATTCTTTGCAGTGAAAGAACAATCAACCAATTGGCTAGTTGAGGTAGATCGTCTAGGTGATGAATCGAATATGGGTTAAGTCAAGTCGATGGTTAAGTCGAAGGTCGAAGTGATCAACTAAAAAGTCAAAGGTCGAAGCAGTCGACCAAAAGGTTGTAAGGTCAGCTGACAGGAGGCAGAGTGCAATCTGACTGAAGGTCGACTGTAACAAAATTTGGAGATTCGTGGGATTGCAAGCATTCATCTGCGTGGATCTATAACTATTTTTAGGTGCCGTGATTTAAGGTTTTTAATGTAGTAAATCCTATAAATATGGTGTGTTGTAATTATAATAAGTTGATGTTTCTAATCTTTAGAAGAATCATGACGATCATGTATATGTAAGCCAAATTAGTTGCAGGGTTGTTCTTGTGTAAAGCAAGAGAGTAGGATGACGATTGTGTCTTAGGAGTAGACAAAGGTTAGTCATGTAACTCTTTATTCTATGAAAGGATAAGACAACAAGAGATAAAGAGACACACAAGGAATGATGGTTTTCTCGATTAAGGGTTTCCAAGGTAAGATATCAATGTACTATATGTGTTTGTCATTTTTTTCTTCTTAAATATGTCTTCTCTTTCCTGGTTAGCTTAGTGTGAGTGTTATTTTCTCTACAGTTCACATTACTACATGGGCCTTATTTATTAGGGATGGCCTCCATAGCACTTCATATTAATCTATCTACTTAGGGGGTTAGGACCCTAACATGCCCCCCCCGCCCCCCACTAAAAAACAACCTCGTCCTCAAGGCTGGAGACATGAATAGTGTTGCAGAATGGTTGCTGGTTCCCATGTGGCATCCTTTGGCTGTGTATTCTTCCATTTTATTGAAACTTTCTGGATGGTGTGCTAGTGAAGATGATGCTCTCGTTTGTCAAGGATGGCCTCTGGTTGCAACCAAATGGAACCTTCTTCATCTACTTTAGGCAGATTAGTTTGAACATGACAATTGGATCCAACCAATTTCTTTAAGCAAGAGACATGAAAGACATTATGGATCTTAGAGTGACTTGGAAGTTCTAATTTTCAAGCCACTATCCCAATATGATTGAGGATCTTATAGAGGCCATAAAAATTTGGAGCAAGATTTCAGTGGTGGTCTTCTTAGAGGGAGGTCTTCTTATACGATTGTAGACAAAGTAACACCTGATCCCCTTATTCAAAATGGAATTCATAGTGATGCTGATCAACCCATTGCTTCATCTAATTTTAATCCATGAACAAATCATCTTTGAGAGTGTAGAGAATGTTAGCCCAAGATGTAAGGGTTTTGTTGACCTCTTGTACCTTGGACACACTTGGCAAGCAAGATAATATTGATGGGGGATTTTGGCCATATACCATCTGAAAGGGGTTCTTGCAAGTGGCACCATGATAAGTTGTATTATACCACCATTCAACTAGGGGTAACCATTGAACCCATTGGGACTATTGTTTAGAAGCAAGGCACCTCAAATATGCTTCCAAACACTGTTGAAATATTTGGTCTGACCATTAGTTTGAGGGTGATAGGTAGTGCTAAGATGCAATTGAATGCCTTGGAGCCTAAACAATTCTTGCCATAAATTTCTAGTGAAAGTGAGATCATGGTTCTTGACAACATATTGTGGCATACCATGTAATTTGAATATGTTATCCATGAAGACTTGAGTGATCATGGAAGATTTAAAGGGGTGTTGGAGGGAACAAAAATGAGCATATTTGGAAAGGCGATCAACCACAACCATGATGATATATTTATTTCCAAATTTGGGTAACCCCACAATGAAGTCCATATAAATGCCCATATTTACAATAAGAGGAATATGCAAAGGTTGTATTGCACCTGGAGTTTTCACTGTTTCTCCTTTGTGTTGTTGGAAAAGATCACATTCAACCACAAAAGTGTGATGTCCTTCTTCACGCCTTTGTTATAGCAAGATTTGCCCCACCATTGCTATCTTGCACATAGGACCTTTTTCCATTTCCATATGCAGACTTATCATCACTTCTTGATGAATCCAGAGCTAAAAATATACATTTTTCCACATATACGCGCCCTATCAGCTATGCAACAAGCATATACATAGGCTACTCCACTACAGCCCGTGTACATCAGGATTTGTGCCAGAAAATACAAAAATGGAGTCAGGTTTCCATGTCACGAAAATAGATATCTAATCCTTGGCCTTCCATATACTAGAAGCGTTCCGAATCAGTCCTTCAGTTGCATTTTGAAGTCTATAAGAGCACAATTCCGAGCTATGGAAAAGAGGAGAAAGCATTCAACTTTGAAAGCAAAGTTACTCTGGAGAAATTAGTTCATATTGAGTCTGGATCCCTTTGTCCCTCAAGTCTGAACACAGTGTTCAACCCCCAAGCTCTTTCCCTATTATTGAGAGAACCTCATTGTCTATCTCCTTTGAGCTTGCCTTTGGTGGAGGATTGAAGTGGTGGAGGCCCAGTTGGAAGGAACTTGGTTCCTTGGTTTCAAACCTTGCCGACACGAAAGTCTGTAATGTTGACACTTCTGTTGATCAATTATTAATAGAAATACTCCTTTCCCGTCCTATTGGTATCATGCAAATATATGATTATTATCCATGGGCATGCTTGTAATGTTTATTAATGGATTATGCTATTTGATGTGATGACCCCTTTACATTATCGCTATATACTTGCTTTTCTTTCTCGTTGAGAACTTATTGTAGGTATAAAGCTTTGGGTCGAAGTGCTCAACAATGGAACATCATCGAACGTTGGATCGAGGTAGGCCTCTATCTTATCTTGCACATTAGTTTATATAGCATATGATGGAATTGAGTTGATTTCTACAGTCATACCTGTCTGTTGTGGTTTACCCTTGGCCATAGATATTTTTTCCCTCATAAAAGAAATGGCGACTCCACTGGGGAGAGATCTTCCTTCTAAGGGTTGAAGTACTTTTTCTTCTTGCATTGCTCTTTTTCCTTTGTGTTTCTTGTCATATCACTGCTTGACAGATTCTGTTCACTCTGAGTCTGAGTTTTCATCCTTTTTTCCCTTGCCTGGCCTTGTTTTAAAGCATGTACACTCCTTTTACCTTGACAGTCATGTAGACACGCGTCCTGCCTCTCTGCAAGATGCATATATACACACTATTCTCCTGAACAATCACGTATACCACTTTTCCTTGCTTGTTTGCTTGGTTTAGTGACTGTTGGGTGAGTTCTGATGTTTGTTGAGCCTTCTTAGATCTCTATAGTGCCTGTTGAGCTTCTTTGGGCTGACAGGAAGCCTGTTGGGAGTTGAATTTATGGGTGTAGTCTTTCTCATTATTTTTTCATTTTTCATTTGTCCTTGAACCCTAGGCTGTTTGCATGGCTACTTGGTATTCTGCTTGAGTTATCTCGTTTATACATAGTAGAATTTTTTATATTAGGCTTCTTCTCGGTCCATGCATTTTCTTTCTGATATATTGAAAATACAAAAAAATATAGGCATTTTTCATTGGTTAACATTTTTGTCATTGAACCTTTATCATTAGCTTAGTACATTTAGTGGGAGATTGCATTTTTACTTCTGAATTGCAGAGTTGAAATTGAAAATTGCACTATTTTTATTAGCATATCAGTCATTGAAAAGTTAAATATAGAATTTGCATTATATTCATATTTATCTTCTTGTAGAGTCATAACACCATGAGTTTCGCTTCCATACCATTTTTTGAGTAATCACGATGTTGTTCCTGAGTTTATACTTTAAGGCTCTAAAGTATACCGTCAAGGCATACAAAAAGATAGATAAAGCTAAGGATAGGAAAATCAGTTATACAAAAAGGGGCTATGGCTGGGTCCTTAACTATCTTTGTCTAGCTTCCCAGTTTTCCTGGACACTGATATCTCTTTCAATTACAACCCATGAACGTTCTAACTCAACCCGGTTATTTGCTGTCTGTAAGATGGTGTTAAGTAAATTTAAGGCAATGCTCGTTTGATCTGATAGTCCAGGCTCGATATTGGGCTGTCTTGTAACTGAAACAATCATGAGGGGTAAAGACTGAAAGGATAAATTCTCATGTTTTCTTTTAAGGGTTCACTATTTTTGCTTCAAAACATATAAGAAGAACTCCAAAACTTTGAACTAATAGTATGACGAAACTAAAGGCCGTTTCTAGTATCTGAGTTAAATTTTGAAAAGGGAATATGCATGAAATGAAAAGAAAACATAAAGCTGCAGAACAAGGTGAGGCATCAATTAAAGAGGAATCTCACTTGGTGACATAAGAAGAAAATAGTTAGGAAAATCTCTTAATGAAGCATATGATATTGAAATCTAAAACACCTACAGGTCTTGTATCTGCTGATAGCTGATACAGAGGAAAATCCATAAACGATTAAATTTCAATAATAATTAATCACCACAGTAGAGGTTGTACTAAATTGTAGTTAAGCGTTCATCAAAGAGATATATGAAAAATCTGAAACAATAGAGAAGCACATAACTCAAACTTGACCAGATCTGGAATCTTCAATCTGTATTTGTATTAATTCAAAAATATCTTCAAATTCTTCTTTACAATGCACCCAGAAAAAAGCCCCCCTCTCTCTCATCAAAGAGATATACAATATCTAAGACTTCCACATATAACATATGAGAAACGACCTCAAAACCGACTAAGAAATGAACTAGCAATTGCTTAACTGAAATCTGGGCATGTTCCTACATTTCTAGGCCATGTCTACAGTGCCATATTGAGGGGAACTTTTTCCTACCTTCTCGAGCTCTAAATTAGGATCTGAAGACATCACTGGAAATCTTAGGATCTATAGATGTCAATCGACTATTCAAACATGTAAAACGACCTCTCCAAGGTTGAGGAAAGTGAATTTTCCCACAAGCATTTTTTCTTTGGAAAAACTTGTGATTTCGGTGGCTAACAGGCCAAAAACAGGGGTATCTTAGCTACCGAAAGTCCTGGCTTTCGATAGATAATAGTGCGATTTCAGAGCGCCGTAAGCCACCGAAAGTCCTGAAACCCTGATTTCGGGTTTCGGGTTTCGGGGAAACAAAGCAATGGTCAAAATCTTTATGTCAGCCAAACCCCTGACTACCGAAAACCCGAAATGGTGAAATGGCACTTATGTAAAACCTTATTATAGCGATTTTATTGTTGTTTATTGCATTCTTTTAGTACCTCCTCGTGACTTGATTTCTGGGTAAAAACGCATCTACACTTTCGGCAGCTAAGGGCATATGAAACATGAGAGTTAAGCTACCAAAAGTCTACACTTTCGGTAGCTAAACACTATAAATTTTTTCCTCTTGAGCTACCGAAAGCCAAAATTTCAATATTTGTTACAACACACAACCCATAAAATTTACTCTTTAAACTAAAATCGATTAGTCACGATTTTATTTTTAAGGTGCACAAACTAGTTTAGGATTTAGTGCCTTGGAATAGGATTTTGTGAGAAAACTTCTCCAAGGAAATTAAATCAACATATGTGTTTGAGATAGGGAGTTGATAAGTCCATTGTATAATTGGTAATATCATGAGGCTCCGCTCACACCAGAGTTAATCATGAGGTCGCGCAAAGTTATTTGATGGGATAACCCCTGGATACTCACCTAGCGTCAAAGATATTTCTGTAGATTTATTTGTATTTGGGGATCTTGCTAGTACCCATACCTTTGTGAGAGGTGGTTCTTTCAAGGTTTCGGGCTTTGCCACCCTACCCATATAGTGATCCTGACTTACAACTACTCGCCTGTGCATCGATTATATAGTGGTTTATTAGTTTCTTGACTTATGTATCTCATAGGTTACTTGCAGGGGTTATTCTGCTTGTACCTTGGGTCAGATAGGGGTTGGACAACACACAACCTTTATGGAGGATTACCTCTTCGGGGGGATCTGATCGACTGGTTGTTAAGCCCACGAGGGCTCCTATAACTGATTCTGTTACCTCCAAACTTTAGCAGGGAGTCTTAGGTCCCTCTTGGACGAGGCATACCTTCTTTAGCGAGGGAGGCCACTCAACCACTTTATCCCGTTTGCATGCATATTAGCCATTTGACTTTTTTTGGTGTTCTCTTTGACTACTAGTTGGCCTCAGGAGTCTTTGTTGGGTTTCACCATCATGGATAGTGGAGCTTCTTTTGCTCCCTCATTTGCTGCTACATACCCCATGATGCCTACTCATTTCATGGGGACAAATCCTTCCACTTTTTACAATGGTGTGCAGAATTACAACACTCAGTCCACGCCTTGGGTCTATAGTAATTTTTCTGTTGATATGTCTTCACCCCTGCAATCCTCTCCCTGGTCCACGTATATGAATCCTAGCATGGGATCCAGGGGCATCATGGCTTCGATTCCTACTTCTTCGTTTGATATGAGTCATGTCCCCATGGGAGGTTGGAACCTTCCCTCTTATGAATCCAATGCTAACTATGCTCTTCCAGGAGCTAGTGCTTGGATGGGTACTTTTCCCACTTATTATGCATCACCCACGCATCTGTTGCCCGCCATGTCAGTTCCTTCGAACACGTTTCTCATGACAGGCCCTAAGATGCCTCCGAGTATTTCATACGGGGAAAACCAATTTTACGGTTCGAGATACCCTCTTTATGAGATCCCCTCACAAGGGGGAAACATATATCGTCACTCGAATAATTCTTATCCAACCTCGGTCCCTTTGTAGGAATCAATGATGATGCCTGTTCAAAACTCTTCAGACCATTTTAGCGCAAGCTACCACCCTTCTAGGCAGAGATAGGGAATACACTAGGATCCTTCCAGGCTTGCAATGTTTCAAAATCAATCTTTCCTCGGACCTTGGAATCAAATACCACCATCTATCTCTAGCCTTGTCACTGTCAGTCACATTGGTGCTCCATCCCCAACCTCCGCCAGTCATGTCGGAGATGGGTCAACATTTTCTACAAATTATGTCGACAGGTCGCACCCAACCTTTGCTAATTATGTCGGGGGCACTATCCTTTCCACTCCGAATCATAGCCGTGTCATGTCTCCAGCCTCTATTCATCATCCAGGAGACGACTCTCTTTCCCCTGCTAGTTACATTGAGAAGCCTAGATGTCTCATACGTAAGCCTAAATTCATTTGTAGGACTTGTGAAGGAAATCACCTTACTCGTTTGTGTTTGGTTACTACCGAGATACCCGAAGCGTGAGGCTCACCTAAGAGCCCTTCAGATTCTGAGACATCCCTGGTTTCTCCTCACACTACTTCTCCTTTGATTGCCTCAATGGTCCCACCACCGCAATCCCCTCCTGACCTCGCCTCTTTTTTCAAAAGTGAAGCGTCTCTTGCCCCTGTTACTATGCATCCTCTTCAACCTATAATCAAAGAAGTGGCCACACCAGTGCAATCTCTGGTCAACCCTACTCTCCTTGAAGAGAGTGATGCACCTCTTAATCATGTCATCAACATTCCTAACCCTACTCCTTCTGAACGAGAGAGATTTATTCTTCCCTCGAATGCTCTCTCTCCAAATCCTGATGAAGTTCCCTTTGATTGAGACGACTTGATGGGGCAACCCATACCCCCACCTATGTATTTTCCATTAAGAGACATTATTCGAACCATCATGGAGACTATATCCTCCATCAACACTTTCTCCTCCTTGACTTGGAGAACTTTGGGTTTTCCCAAGCTTTGGCTAGAGGGTGTGGTTTCTTATGCGTTTAATGTAAATTCTATTAGTGAAAACTTCTCAAAACTGGGTTTATTATCTTAATTGTTATGTAATTGTTATTTTAAGCATATGGTTAAAGATTTAGAGCGATATGAGAGATAGAGTCAAAGCTTCTTTGGTTAGTGGTAGTTATAAGATTTTAGGGAGTTGTTAGATGTGTTGGAAACTCATTTTCTAGTTATATATTGTAAGCCAACGAATCTGTGAAGGCAACCATTAGAATGTGATCAGGCCCATAGAGATACCAAGGGCGTCCATAATATGTACTAGTTTGTGAAATAGGGTTTGAAATATAGTGCGTTGGAATCTATTCTTAGTTATTATATTCTGATCTTCATATTTTGGTTTATGATCTGAATGAAATTATTAGAGGGTGTATTCTTGAATTCTGCTGGACACACTAGTTATAGGATGCATTGAATTATGTGTGTTAAATTTTTGACTTGTAATACACATATTGTTTCCTTCCAAATAGTGGTTGTGAATATTCTGCATTGAAGGAGTATCACATCTACAATGAGAGTATATTGAATGCAAAAGCAATTCAATGGCAAGACGTTGATCCATTTAAAAATGATATTGTGTAAGGGAATATTGAACTGTCCATTTCCATGGAATTCGATGGGCAAGAGCAGGTCATTTTGTTATTGAACACGGGAGAGATCCAAAGTTGAATCTGGTCTTGAGACGAGTTAGAAGGTTGAACCACACGTTCTTTATTAATGGAAGTGAAGGTTCACCATTGATCACAAAATGATCAACGGTGATCCGATTCTAATTGATATCATGGAGGTTATATCAAACCCAGTTGCTATAAACCAAAGGCAGATCGCTGATTGAAACTCGTGTATCCTTTGTTGGGTAGGGATATTTCAATCCATTGCTAGGTATGACAATGTTACTATGGTGGATTGAGGACCATTTGAAATATGTTACAAGAAAGTGTTTTTCTTGCAATAATGGCATTTGAAGAGCCATTAGTGTGGGTCCATAATGCAGAGGTCCAAGGTATGAAGAATCACCCTCTATCACAAAGCATAATCGAGATAATTAATATAAAGGTTTCTTATTGTTCCATTAATTATAAAACAAGGGAAGTTAAACAACATAACTACTTACAAATTGTTCAATTAAACCTTAATACTTCAACACATACTCACAACCCTTAGTTAACCCAATGTTGATCAATTATTTGGTTGGCTCTTTTTTGTATGCTAGCACCTATTAGAAGACATCCATGGACCAATGTAAATTAATTATTTAAATATAAAGATCACAAAAAATATGAAAACTTAAGTAACTTTGAAAACATAAGTACTCACAAACTTTGTGATCAACCCTTTTCTTCCTTGTCGTCCTTTCTTATGTGTTGATTGGGTTCCATTTTGTTTTCTTTTCTACAACAAAACTATTGAAAATTAGTATTTAATTTGATAAATAAATTCAATGTACATAAAAGAATAAATGAAATATCACATACCTCTGATGCACGTTGTTGTTGAGATACATCCTCAATTATGTTAATTTCTTTTACCATCTCCTTGTACACTTTTTTGGACATCCCTACCGACATGTATTGCCTTTCCCCTCATTTGTCGCTTGGAATTTTTATAATCTTCCTAAAAAATGAAAAAAAGGACAATATTTTTTTTTTTTTTAAATGGACATGAAAGTAAATATAGCAAAACAAATTAATTTGGTAATTAGTGGAACATATTGTAGAAACACATGTTTAGTAATAATATCTTTTATATGATTCTTTTTTGTTATTGTAACTTTTTTCTATTGCAAGTCTCACAAGTCTCATTGACCATGGCTTCAAAAACGCTTCTTGTAGTGTACATATAATCTGATTCTTAGGGTCACTTGATTGATTTTTGTATTATAAGTGGAAATTACGCTATATGTTCTTTCCACTATATCCCTCAAAGATCTGTAAAACAATTTTCCCTTCTCATTAACTTCAAGCACCAATCCAGATGAACTGATGTTCAATTCATCATCATCATCATTTACATCCTTAACATTTTTTTTCATCTTAGGATGAGACTCCATTCCCTCGCTATCGGTCCCACATAACATTAAGAAAGTGTGAAATCGAGTGTTTAAAACTTGTTAGTGATAAATGTTAAGAAATTCATTTTTAGTAAAAGTCAAAGAAAAGCTTAATCTTGATTACTTTCGACACAACTGCTTCCACTTTTTGCAACATTTCCATAAAGCTTTTACGCTCTTTTGCACTCAGATTGTGAACAATCTTATCGATTTTCTTCAAGTTTTTTCTTTGCATGAAATGCATTAACCAATACACATCATTAATTTAAACTTACAAATATTTCAAATATATTAAATTTTTAATAAAACTTGAAGAACTTTCCTCCCTCTCTTCTTGGGATGAGCTACAATTTAGTATTTCAGTGTGTGTCTTTAAAAAAACACACCGGGGTGTCAAACATATATGCCCAACGAGGCGTCAAACATATACTCACACCGAGGCGTCAAACATATACTCACACCGATCTAAACTATTAGTCATTGCGCACTACCAACCCATATGCACATGATACGAAAATCAATACTATTTTTTTTTTGACCAATCGATGCTTTTCATGGATATATGTGCCTCAGTGCACTTTTATATAAAGTGAGCACCGAGTCGCTACCTTTGTATAGTGCACACCAAAACAATTTTCTTTTACAGTGTGCACGACGTACTGAAGATTTTTTTTTTTGAAAAATCACTGACAATGATAGGGTTGACAAGGTTTGGGATCCGATGCAATGAGTGGTACCATTGCAATGGATACCAAACACCACATATGCACCTAAATAAACCCTATAAAAATATTTTTCTTTAAAAAATAAACCTTGTAAAACTCTATTGCTTAAAAAAAGAGGGAAGCAAAAAAAACAACAATAAAGCTACAACTTCCAATACCAAAGGTAAGTATGAAACCCTTATATTTTTTTAACATGCATTGGAAATAGTTTGAATCAAATAGGGAAAGTTTGAAATGATCAGTAGAATGAAATCACATACTTGAAGTTTCTTCTCTGTAGATTTGTATGTGCCCTATGGATCCCTTCCAAATTTGGCTCTTCAGAAAAATCCAGCCACTCCAAAGTCTTTCAAGGTAAATCTCTCTTCCACAATTTTTCCCTCTAAATTCTGCCAAAAAAATGAAATAATGAATAGTGTTTTAAGTTATAAATAAATATGTTTTGAAAAATAAAATTCCCTTTCTTTTTTCATTGCGTTTTCAATTTGTATGTAAAAACACTTATTAAACTATACATTTAAAAAAATAAATTTGTCATTAAATTGGTGTGCCTCACCAATTAGTGCACCCAAGTGCATATATACTAAAACACACACTCATACCAATTGGATGTAACTATTTGGTGCATATCATAGCTATAGTGCGTATATATATATATATATATATATATATATATATATATATATATATATATATATATATATATATATATATATATATATTTATTTATTTATTTATTTATATGCACTGATGCATTATAAAATAAATAAAATCACCAATAAATTTTAATATCAAATTCATGCACGTATTGATGATGGTCTCGGCTCAAATGTAGGGAGAAGAAGGTTATAATATCAAATGGCCAATACTTCAGGTTCCATCTCATTCCATATCATTGCAAGTTTGTCAACTTCTCCCACGCCGTTTGAAGTAAGTCTATATTTTATTTATAATTCATTTATCTGATTGAATTTATGTCATTTATGCACATGCATTTGAATAATTGTTCGTTTAATTTTGTAGGATTATAAATCAAAATCGAGTTTAAATGAGCAAGATATTCCACCAATGCGAAAATTCCACAAGCTCTTATTGGGAGAAATATACCGCAGACAAATGTTTGATGAAAATGGACAACTGCTTTACCTTGCCAATTGTAACATGCAATCTTCCAGTAACCTACAATCTGGGTCAACAGTATTACATCGTGAATTATATCTCTTTTATGACACCCCAATGGTATGTGGTTGTTCAAAATATAAAGGGTTAAAGAAGAACCCTCAACATGTCATATTGTCTCATTATATTAATGAATGACTACCCAAATTTTATGGTCTAATACCTCCCATTGTGGTCAATAATCCAATAGGTGATATAGAAAAGACATGTAGGGACACTTCCATATGCTCCTTTTTTGAAGAGTTGGAAGCCAAATAAACTATGTTTCATCCTAAATTGGCCAACCCATCTCCTTCTGTCGATTCAATAGAGAGTTCTTATAGTGAGCCAAAGTATGATATCGATACTACCCAAAAAATCCCTACTAGGATATAAAAAATATTGTATGAGCTAAGAGAAAACATGTCCAAGTACACACCAAAGTTTGTTCAATTGTTGGAAGGTAGCGATGACTTCTCTCTTCCTATCCATTTGTAAAGTAAATACAGAACATGTTACAACCGAGATTTATATGGTTCTTGGTCGTTGTCCATGCTCATTCCCAATGTTGGAACCAAATTCTCTTTTTGTGTTAATGGTTATATGATCGCCAAGTCTAAAATAGATGTTGTAAATATTGGGTTGTTTAACCTTTCACATGTATTCACTCCTCCCAAACAATTAGTGGCACTTATGCCATTTTGTGGTCCTCTTTATAGTCGATATGATTACTTCAATATTGTCAAATAAAAACTTACATTTCCATGTATAGTATGTGCATGAATGGTTATGCTTCTGGAAAGTTTAACAGAAAAAACCTGTTATATATCGATGGTTGTCCACGGACTCATGGGTACATCTTAGTGTTCATAAATAGTTGTAGGGTCTCATTATTTAGTGCAAATTGTTCCTTTGAGGAACATTCCATTGAAAAAGAGTTCTTTATGAAAAGGAAGGCATCTAGATTTGTTGTTGTGTAAGCAATACGTAGTTTGTCTCCTGGTGATGAGTTGTTAATAAACTATAACTTTCGTATACCACCAACTGCTCGTAAAAAATGCCCTGCATTGGGTCTACCTTTAGACGTCCCCTTCAAGTGTAAGAAAACATGATCGAGTAATTGTATTTTTGGATTTTTAATGGAACTAATGTAAATGTAATGCTTAATTGGACATTTGTTTTATAAAGTGGTTGGTTTCATGTTACAATCATTACATCGAAGATGGGGACTAAGCTTTCTATAAATTATACACATGGAATTTTGTTTATTTTATTGATTAAGTTTTCTTAATATTTTTTATATTTTTAAATATTAATTCTTCACCAACGAAATCAAATACTTACATTTCCTTATGAGGAGATTCATAATTAGAAAAAATGATAACAACACCTATATTTCACTTGGGGGCCAAATATCCCATTTAGATGGGTGATGTTGTGGTTTTCTAGCCTTGTTCATGGCCCATGAGCCATATAAGCTTCATTTAGAACCTAATTCCCTCATTTTCCTTCTCCTACAATGGTCAATTCTTTGAGACCCACTCGTCATGTGAAAAACCTCCTAAGAGTGCCTAAGAGCTTCATTTAAGGTCCCAAGTCCTTTGACTTCCTACCCGGACCATGATAAAGTCCCCCAAATCATCCCTTGATTGAAAAACTCCTAATGGTACTCAAATCCCACTCAAAGGCCCAAAATCCTATTTATAACACTTAAGTGGTGGTTCAAGGCCTTATTCCTAGCCCATAAGACTTAAAAGGTTCACATAGGGCATAATGCCATTGTTTTCCTCACTAGACCATGGTTAAGGACTTGAGATCCGTACTTGGTGCACAAAACTTCCATGATGGTCCTATTATCCCACTCAAAGGCCATATATTCCCTCTATGAAGGAGTAAAAGGTTCATAGAGAAGTGTTTTTAAGGGAGTAGTCCAATTATTAAATGTGGCATTTAATTTAAAATGGTTGCATAGAAGTAGATGATTCGATTAACAACATATCACCCCGGATAGGCGATTCCTCAGGCACAACGTCACCTGACTCAACCGGAAGTTCCAAAATCAGTTCTGTGAAGACCAGTGATTTTTTGGACTTTGCTGAAACAAAATCCAAGTCAAACTCTTGAAGGATGACCATCCATCGACTGATTTTGCCACCGATAACTCGTCGTGTCAACATGTACTGAAATGGATTCACGACGGCGACGACAGTAGTCTTACGAAACAGAACATAGTGACGGAACCGTTGAATAGCATGAACAGCTGCCAACGCAAGTTTTTCAAGATGGGTATAGTTAAGTTCCGGTCCTACGAGGCCTCGGCTCAAGTAATAGATTATGTATTCGGAAAATAAATCATCTTCTTGAACTAAAACCATGCCGATAGTTGACTCTGCGGCAGCCAGATATAATAGGAAATCCTTGTTATAATTCGGTGGCCGTAGCAGAGGTGCAGTTATAAGGGCGTGTTTCAATGCATCGAAAGAGCGCTGTGCGGCTTCATCCCAAAGAAAAGAAATGTCTTTCTTCAGTAAACGCATGAAGCCCTTGGTGATTTCAGCATAGTTAGCGATGAAGCGTCGTAAGAAGTTCGCCTTACCCTAAAGGCTTTGAAGTTGTACAATTGTGCGTGGGGGGGGCAACTGGACTATTGCCTCCACCTTAAGAGGATCAACCATGATCCCCGTTGTTGAGACGATGAAACCTAACAAACGTCCTGACATGACGCAGAAGCTACACTTGCTGGGATTCAAGCGAATTCGGAAATAGCGGCAACGTTCAAAGATTAGTCGGAGGTGTGTCGGATGATCTGTTCGCTTGCGAGAGCGTGACGCTAAATCATCTAGATATGCTTCGACTATGTGTTTGAGGTCGTGAAACGCAAAAGACATGGCCCGCTGGAAAGTGGCTCCAGCATTTTTAAGACCAAAAGGCATTTTTCGATAGGCAAATGTACCCCAAGGACAAAGGAATGCCGTTTTATGCTGGTCCTCAGGTTTGATTTGAATTTGATTGTAGCCTGAGAAACCATCCATGAATGAAAAGGCTTCGCAACCGGCACACTCATCAATGATCTGGTCGATGAATGGGGTTGGGTAGTTATCTTTCGGACATGCCTTATTCAAATCACGGAAATCGGTACAGACTCGAATCGTGCCTTGTTTTTTATCGACTGGAACGGGATTTGACACCCATTCAGTCAGGTGGATAGGGTAGATGAACCCCGCCTTAAGCAATTTCTCGACTTCAGCTTTGATAGCTGCTGCTTTCCTTGGATTAACAGGACGAAGTTTCTGTCGAACAGGGTTTGCGTCTGGATATGTAATGATCTCATGTTCAACAATTTTTGGATCGATGCCTGGCATTTCCTCGTATGACCAAGCAAAAACGTCGCGGAATTCTTTGAAAAGATCCGTGTAAATCTGAATCTCTTCGGGGGAGAAATCTGCTCCGACGAAGACATTCTCCACGACGCCGGGGGTTCGGGAGATGTTGATAGCTAGTGTTTCAGCGATAGTCGCCATGTTGCCCTCAGCGTAAATATCTTGGGTAGCCAAGAGGTTAATGGGACAAGGCTGTTCTCCCGTCATGGTGATGGTGAACTCTCCTGCCTCAATTCGGTGTAACTCTGGGAGGAAGTATGATCTATGATGAAGATCTTCCCAAGGTTTGTCTGGACCAGTCATTGCTTCAATTATAGCTTCGTCGGAAGGCAAGACCAAGTCTAACGAATCGGTGTCGACAAGGGAATTCTGAGCCCAGATAGGCTCAAAGAGTGGATCCAACTCTTGTGCGGGAATTGGATCCGGGGTAGCTGAAGTTTGCTGAACCGCAGAGTACGCTACTTCAGCAGCCGACAAGGGCGAAGACATGCCCGCATGCCCTGTCGCTTCCATCGTGTCTGATGGGGAAGGAAGAATCCACGGATCATTAAAGTAAGTCGTGCGGAACGACGAAACATGGAAAATCTCAGCCTTATGGTGAGTCGATATAAACTTGACATCGCCCTGAGGAGGTGGATAATCGAAAGTACCCATCAAGGATGGGCACAAACCAACTCCTATGTTGACGACACCGGCTTGAGGATTATCTACCAAAGGAACCGTGGATGCCCCCAAAGCTGGGTCAGGCCGAGAGAAGGACAACTGATCAATGGTCACTATCCGGCCTTCATGTGGAAACAATAGGACGCGGAAAATTGTAGCGACCACCGCTTGCATCGCATAAGTCCAACTACGACCTAACAAAAGATTGTAATCGATGGGGGCATCGACTACCTCTACTTCGACGCACACACTTTTCCCTCCTAGCTGCACGGGGAAAGAAGGGATGATGCCATGCGGTCGGAAAGAACGACCATCGAACGCAGTGAGAAGAGTAGGTGACGGAGACAACTCAGGTTGACCAATGGCCTTCCAACAGGCTAATGACATGACGCACGTTGAAGCGCCCTCNGTGCGGAAGATGTTTCGCGTAAAGGTTTTCGTGGGGTGAGCCACTACTATCTGAAACGCGACGTGGTAAGGCAGACGAGGTTTCAAGTCAGTCGTATCTAGCATGATCGTTCCTGGGTTACAAGTCTCAGTAGAGCCCAAAGCAGTCAACAAGGCTTTTCTCTAGGCGGGGCAACTTTGAAGGACTTCCAAAGCAGACATCGCACAAGGGGTTTGTGACAAATCTTCCACCACAGAGTAGTTCTGGGCGGCCCTCGCGTTTGGATTATGAGAAGCGCGTTTAAACGCACCTTTGGGGATGCGAGTCATTGTTTCACCCAACGTCTTCTCGATCTGTAGAGGAAGAGATGGGATCTCGGCTTCTTTGCCCTTATCAGAGGCGTTTGACTTACTATAATCATGAGCTCTAGTTGCTATGAAAGCATCACTTTTCATCATGTATACGTTCGCGGAAGATGAAGCGTTTTGGGGAGGACAGTTGTCATGGATGCCCCTCTCCGTACTCGCAGAGGCTTGAGTTAGGTTCTGCCCATGCTGAAATGGATTAGTCAACACAGCTTGTTGTTGCTGCGTGACAAACTTCTGGGCCTCTGCAAGTCGAGGGCATAAATGGGTTGGGTGGTCTTCCGCACAAAGATTGCACGGATACCTTGCCTTCCTTTTTTCAGTAGTGCCCTCGCCAGCTTTATCATTTGGTTTTTTGTCCCCCTTACTCTTCTTACGTTGTTTTTTCTTCCCCTCGGGCTGCTGGTTTGCCTTTGGGTTAGTCGTTTGTACGGAGTGTACTTCCGACGTTTGAGTAGGGGGAGCAGCCGAAGCAGTAGTTTGGCTGGCCGCTGAGTGTTGGATAGATAACTGCTGCAATTGTTTGGTCAATTGCTCAACGGGCTTGGTTTGTGCCGAACCAACTATACCGTCAGCATGTGGTCCGGCTCTCTATCTGGTTTTGTCCAAGATTGATCGTGGTGCATCCGGCAGGATTTGATACAGTAGACCAGACTGAGAGTAGATAAGCTCAAATTGTTGAGCTCTCATGATGGCTTCTTCCTCGGAGAAAACCCCTGAAGTTGCGACGTCTTTGGATAACTGCGGAACTAAAGACTTAAGGAACCACTCCAGCAGGAATGCTGGAGGGACGGGTACTTTGATAAGGCTCTTTCGGCGGCGCCATTCTCGAATATGATCTGAGATATGGTCCGCGGGTGTCTGTTCGAAGTTAGCTAGCAACTCGGTGCCAGCGTCGTATCTCACAGGTAACTGGAAATGGTTAAGGAAGGCCATAGCCAGTTCGCCGAAAAAGGAATATCGTGAGCGGTCGAGCTCTATGTACCATTTCGCGGCACTCCCAATAAGAGTGCGTTGAAACAATCGCAACTGAACGGAGTCATCCTTCAGTGAGTTAGATGAACACC
>JASDQU010099977.1:846798-893070 GCA_032191745.1 Picea mariana | reverse complement strand
GCCATAAGCTAAAGGTTCTACAAAATGATGATTTTTGTTTTGGGATATTTTCCCAAAATCAAGCGAGAAATTGTTGGAATTCCAGTGCCTTGATAGTTTTTCAGCATGATGAATCCATTATATAGCCAGATTCCGACGAAAAAAACCATTTCTAGAACAACTAGCCAACGAGCGCGCATGCACGCATGCACACACACACACACACACACACACACACACACACACACACACACATATTGTTGGTTGTGGAGCCTAATTATCTTCTTGATTTAGAGGTCTTTTGTTTTCAGCCGTGTTTATACCCCATGAAGACTTTACACCCTAGAAGTATGTACATTCTTCCACACGGGGAGTGCGGAGAGGGGTTACCCCCTTTGTGGGGTTCGGGGGCAAGCGGGCCCCCGAAGGAAAAATTGCCTTGTAAATGTATATTGTAATTTGACTGTAAATTTGGACCATTCATTATAAGGTTGCAGATTTGATGGTAGAAGTTATGTTAGGTTTTTTTTCCCTAGAAGGAAACCCTCTGTTATGAGGGAAATGTATTGCGACTATGCATTATAGCGAATATTGTATTCTGAGATAGGATACCGTGAGAGAAACAAGAGGAAGTTACAACGGGTTTGTTGTAGGTTGTATCCCTTTGATTGCTGGATAATAATAAAGGAAGGACCTGGCAATTTCTTTGGTGGACGTAGCCCACACTGGGTGAACCACATATATCTATGTATCTATTGTATTGTCCACATTTGTTTTATTTTATTGCTCCCAGTCCTATTTTTCTAACAACTGGTATCAGAGCGAAAGAAAACTCGCAGGAAAGGAGGATTCCTGGTTTGAGTGGGAGCAATGGTGGAAAATGGAAAGTTTAGGGTCAAGAAATTTAACGACCAAAACTACCAATTATGGAAGATGCATATGGAAGATTATTTATATTAGAAGGATCTATTCCTACCATTGGGCGGAGTAGCAAAGAAGCCGACGGCCATGAAGTACAAAGAATGGGAGATTCTTGACAGAAAGGCTCTAGGAACGATACAGCTGAGCCTGTCAGTGTCAGTGGCTTTCAATATTTCAAAAGAAAAGACAATGAAGGATTTGATAGACACATTGGCTAAATTGTATGAAAAAATCTTGGCTTCCAATAAGGTATTTCTAATGAAGATATTATTTAATATGAAGATGTCAGAAGGTGGGTCCGTTGCAGATAATTTAAATAAATTTAATACAGTTACTAATCAACTAAGTTCTATAAAAGTGGACTTTGATGATGAGGTCAGGGCTCTTCTAATCTTGTGCTCATTGCCAGAAAGCTGGAACGGCTTGGACATGGAAATAAGTAACTATGTCTCTGGTTGAAATACTTTAAAATTTGATGATGTTGTTGGTGTTATCCTTAGTGAGGAAATGCGACAGAAAAGAATAGGTGAGACATCAGGTAATGTGTTGAACATGGAGAACAGGGGGAGAAAAAATGATAGAGGAAAGGGCTCAGGGAACTGCGAGAATTCTAGGAAGGGCAGATCCAAATCCAAACTTGGAAAGATAGAGTGCTAGAATTGTGGGAAGAAAGGACATTTGAAGAAAGACTGTAGAACTCCAAAGAAACAAAGAGATGGACATCAAGAGAGAAATCAAGAAGGAAATATAACAGGTGATGTGTTACAAGATGCTTTGATTATTTCTGCAGATAATATTTCTGAGTCTTGGGTAGTAGATTAAGGGGCTTCATTTCATGCCACACCCCATAAGAAACATTTTCTAGATTATGTTCAAGGTGATTTTGGATAGGTTCATTTGGGTGATGATGCACCATGCAAAATTGTTGTAATGGGAAAGGTAAAAATAAAGCAACGCAATGGAAACCAATGGTTGTTGAAAGAGGTAAGACATGTTCCAGATTTAAGGAAAAATATGATTTCAACAGGGTAGTTGGAAAGTGAAGGTTGTATATCCATATTTACAGATAAGACGTGGAAGGTCATCAAAGGATCATTGGTGATAGCAAAAGGAGAGAAGGTAGGTACATTGTATTTATGTACTGGTAATACTGACTCTTCTATCTCTTTAGCTTCTACAGGAGTGGATACAACACTGTGGAATCATAGGCTGGGACACATGAGTGAGAAGGGAATGCAGATACTTCACAAAAGAATTTTTTTGCTAGATCTTAAACAAATTGATTTGGACTTCTGTGAGCATTGTGTTTATGGAAAACATAAGAGAGTCAGATTTCTCAGAGTCATAAAAGAAAATAAGAATGAAAGGTTAGAGCTTGTGCATATAGATGTATGGGGACCAACTTAGGTATCATCTCTTGGTGGCTCTCGTTATTATGTTACTTTTATTGATGATGCAACTAGAAAAACTTGGGTTTATTGCATTTGACAAAAATCTGATGTTTTTGATACTTTTAAGAAATGGAAAGCTTTGGTTGAGAATGAGACAGGAACAAGTTTAAAGTGTCTTAGATCAGATAATGGAGGTGAATATTGCAACAAGGAGTTTGATGATTACTGTTCATACCATGGGATTCGTAGAGAGAAGACAGTTCCAAGAACACCACAAGAAAATGGTGTGTCAGAAAGGATGAACAATACAATCATGGAGCGTGCAAGGAGTATGAGATTGCATGCTGGTTTTCCCTTACAGTTTTGGGCAGATGATGTAGATACTGTTGTTTACTTAATAAACAGAGGACCTTCAAGCTCTTTGGATGGTAGAATTCCATAGGAGGAACGGATAGGAAAAAAGGTAAACTATTCTTTTTTGAAAACTTTCAGTTGTGAAGCATTTGTCCATATTGATAAAGAAAATAGAACAAAGATTGAGGCAAAATCCAAGAAGTGTAACTTTATTGGATATGGTGTTAATGATTTTGGTTATTGCTTATGGGATTATGAAAATAACAAAATCATTAGGAGTAGAGATGTCATATTCAATGAGAAGGTCATGTACAAAGATCAGTCGCAGGGAAAGAAATAAGAAAAGGAAAAACAAGAATACACAGTGCTTGATGAGATCACTGAAAAATAAATTCCAAAGGAACCAAAAAATCAAAATGTACAACAACAGAAGCAACAGGTACCTCAAACACCTGCAAGTGTTGTTAGAAAATCTACCGGGTTAAGTATACCCCCTGAATGATACTCTCCTTCATTGTATTATTTATTGTTGTCTGATTCTGGTGAACCAGAATGTTATGGAGAGGCAACGCAGGTAGACACCAAAAAGAAGTGGGAGGAAGGAATGAAAAAGTAAATGGATTCCTTAGTAAATAACCATACTTGGGACTTGGTTTAGTTGCTTGCAGGAAAAAGAGCATTGCAAAATAAATGGATTTACAAGTTGAAGGAAGAAGATGGAGGAATAAAGCGGTACAAGGCTAGACTTGTTCTAAAGGGGTTTGAACAAAAGAAAGGTATATATTTTGATGAAATATTTTCTCTTGTTGTTAAAATGACTTCAATTAGGACTATTTTAAGTCTTGTGGCAGTAGAAGATTTGCATCTTGAACAATTAGATGTTAAAACAAATTTTCTCCATGGGGATTGGGAGGAAGAGATTTTAATGCAACAACCACAGGGTTATGATGTCTAAGGGAAGGAGAATTTGGTATGTAGGTTGAAGAAGAGCTTGTATGGCCTAAAGCAAGCTCCAAGGCAGTGGTATTTGAATTTTGACAGGTTTATGACATAACAGGGTTATAGTAGATGTCATCCTGATCACTGTGTTTATTTCAAAAAGATAGAAAATGGAAGCTATATTATCTTGCTATTGTATGTAGAAGACATGCTTGTTGTAGGGTCTAATATGCGGGATATAAATGTGCTCAAGAAGAAATTAGGTAATTCTTTTGCGATGAAGGATTTGGGTGCTGCAAAGAAAATCCTTGGTATGAGAATAACAAGAGACAGGAAAAATCACAAATTGACATTGTCTCAGGGTGAGTACATAGAGAAGGCGTTGGAGAGGTTTAGAATGCAAAATGCAAAACCAGTTAGTACACCTTTAGCCAACCATTTCAAATTAACTAAGGAAATGTGTCCCAAGACACAGGAGGAGATAGAATACATGTCCAAGGTCCCTTATTCATCAACAGTTGGCAGCTTGATGTATGCAATGGTTTGCAGAAGACCAGCTATTGCAAATGCAGTGGGAGTTGTGAGTAGGTATATGAACAATCCAGGTAAAGAACATTGGGAGGTAGTAAAGTGGATTCTCAAGTATTTAATAGGTACTTCTACTCATGCATTATGTTTTGGAGGTTTAGACACTTTTCTACATGGATATGTTGATTCAGATATGGAAGGTGATAAAGACAGTAGGAGGAGCACCACAAGGTATGTTTTTACTATAGGTGGAACAACAATAAGTTGGATTTTGAAACTGCAAAAGGTTGTTGCACTTTAAACAACAAAGGTAGAGTTTGTTGCTGCTACAGAGGCTAGTAAAGAGATGATTTGGTTACAAAGGTTTATGGAGGAATTGGGAAAGAAGCAGGAGAATATCAGGTTGTACTGTGATAGTGAGAGTGCCATTCATCTTGCAAAGAACTCAAACTTTCATTTGAATACTACGCATATATAGTTGAGGTACCACTTCATATGATCCGCCTTGGAAGATGGACATTTGAAGTTGGAAAAGATACACACTAGCCATAATCCTGCAGACATGTTAACAAAGGGAGTAACCAAGAAGAAACTGAGTTCCTGCTCAGTTTTAGTTATTCAAGAATGAAGATGAAGATGAGAAATTTTCCAGGTCCAATAAGGTTTAGAGTCCAACATATACATCAATGATGGAGTTGTTGAGATCAGTCTCCAAGTGGGAGATTGTTGGATGTGGAGCCTGATTATCTTCCTGATTCAGAGGTCTTTTGTTTTCAGCCGTGTTTATACCCCATGAAGACTTTACACCCCAGAAGTATGTACACTCTTCCATGCTGGGGAGTGCAGAGGGGGGTTACCCCCTTTGCGGGGTCCAGGGGCAAGCGGGCCCCCAAAGGAAAAATTGCCTTGTAAATGTATATTGTAAATTGATTTCAAATCTGGACCGTTCATTATAAGGTCACAGATATGAAGATAGAAGTTATGTTAAGGTTTTTTTCCCTAGAAGGCAAACCTCTGTTATGAGGGAAATGTATTACGGCTATGCATTATAGCGAATATTGTATTATGAGATAGGAGACTGTGAGAGAAAGAAGAGGAAGTTACAACAGGTTTATTGTAGGTTGTATCCCTTCGATTGATGGATAATAATAAAGGAAGGACCTGGCAATTTCTTTGGTGGACGTAGCCCACACTGGGTGAACCACATATATCTGTGTCTGTATTGTATTGTGTATCTTCTGTATTTTATTTCCACATTTGTTTTATTTTATTACTCCGCAATCCTGTTTTTCTAACATATATATGATGATGATGATGAATTACATGCATCGCTCGCTCTCTCTCTCTCTCTCTCTCTCTCTCTCTCTATGTGTGTGTGTGTGTGTTATTATTTTCGATTATTTTAATATTTTTTGTGTAACATGTATCATAATTTAAAAATAAATGTCTATGTTTTTGCAATAAAATTTTAACACAACCATTTTTAAAAAATCGACATTTTTTGCCAACAAACTAAAAAAAACATGTTGATTCTATTAACACATTTATTAATTATTATTATTATTAATATAAAGTGAGGTGCATTTTATAGTCTAATATGAAACTTGGCATAAATCATCCCAATATAATATTTGAAAAAAAATGACATCCCAATATGGATGATATTTGTACCATCACTATTAATAAATATAACAATTATAAATGTGATTATGAACAATTATTATAATGTTATCAATAAAATAAATGAGAAAATAACATTTCATAAAAGTGATTTTTGTTTGTAAACATGTCTAAACAACACATTGTATCTTGCTAGAAATCAAACAATTCACCTTGAAGAAGAATTAAACATTATATGGTATTAAGAAGTTATAAGTTTTCGTAATTACAATCCAAAGTAAATGATTTCATAAAACTAAAGTTAAATATTATATGACAACTCAAATTCTAATGAGTGATACATCTTAAATTTAATTTAAAAACAAAGAAATCATTAGTGTACTTATAATACATTTTATAAATCAAACAACAACATCAACATGATTTGAAAAAAAACAATATACATGTGTGCTATACTGTTTATAGTGCACCAATGCGATTGAAAGTGCACCAGTGCGGTTGTTACGTAAAAATGCATCGAGAAATAATTTAATTGACAAAGTACGTATGCAAACTTCCACAGTTAAAGTTTTGCGGAGGTTGTGCTTTTAAGATGAAATCACTCTTTGATGCCTCTCATAATTTAGCGCATGAACTCGATCATATGTCACTTCCTTAGTGCTTTGCCTCACATCTCCTACTCTGCGGGCCACTGTTATAATGTTATTTTCCACCTAAACATTAGGTTATTATCACCTAAAGATCACCCAATACCTAGGTCATTATTCCCTAGAAACCCCTCATTTTAATTCTTAAAACCTACCAATTTTTCCTTGGGTTTTTAGCTGAGTTTCTTTTTGGTCACCCCCCACCTTCATTAAAAGAGTGGGCAAAAAGGTTTGGTCACCTTTTTCCTTCATTAAGGGGGCGACCAAAAGGTTTGGTCACCTTTTTCCTCCATTGAGGGGGTGAACAAAAGGTTTGTTAACCTTTTTCCTTCATTAAGGGTGCGACCAAAAGGGATGGTCGCTCCTTTTGGTTTGCCAAGGAGCGACCGATCACTCTGTCTATGTGTCTAAGGAGCGACCAAGTCTAGAAGCTCCTATTTTTGGATTTGGTTTCAATGAATGAGACTTCCCACTGATTTCTTGGGGTTTAGCCTCGAGAAGGCTTCCATTATGAGCTTGATAATCTTATCCTAATAACTATATGGAATTATCCCTAAAGCCCTATAAGAACCAAGCCATTTCCCATGGAAAAAAAGGAGGAAAGAGCGAGCAAGGTTACTTTGGTGATTTGGTCGTAAGACTTGGGCAAGGAGCTTAGAAGGAGAACATTGCATCAACTTCTCATTTGTAAGTTGTAATATTGCTTCTTTGATTAATAGAAGACATATTGGATGTTTCCCTCTATCTAATTGTTCATATAATTTTATGTATACATTGGTAGAGAATTAGTACAATTATGTGTTATGATATGCTTTTAGATATGTTGTCAATCCATGCATGTTTGGTTTGATCTTTGGGAGGTTTTAATGTATGAATAAGATCTAGGAACATCCTTAGTTTATGTCTCTATTCTTGTCTTAGGCGCTGGTAGAACCCAAGGGAGCTCAACTACTACAGGGTGAAAAATCGCTACAACAAATTGACGACTATACTGGGGAAGTTTTTCTCCATGTATTAATCCCCTTATATTATTGAAGTGTTGAATCTTCTTTCTAGAGATATCTACCCTTTTAAGTTCTCTTGTTCCATTCCAATCATTGCCCCACTCTTTTCTGAGTTTTGTTGAAGAAACCCATATCCCAAATCTGTCAGATCTCGCTCAGATCCACCCTTTTTTCATTTCCCAGGTTCGGTCACCCTTTCCATGTGTAAATAGAGCGACCAACCTCCTTTGGTCACACATTTTTCTCTATAATGGAGTGACCAACTATCCTCTTAGGTTAACCAGGAGTGACCATACCTTCTGGTTGACCTTTCTCCCTTCACAGGGAGCGACGGGTCGCTCTGTCTCCCTTTTCAAGGAGCGAACATTATCCTGAGACCCCTTTTTGAAGAGTTATCCTTAAAAAAACTCACTCAAATCTGTTTCCTGTGTCCTTCTTCAACACTCCAAATCCACCTTGGATCTGCCTTAGATTCCTTACTATGAATTTTACAATTTTTTGTATTTTTCTTGAAAATTTTACTTTCTTTCTGTATGACACTCATTTGTCATCTACAGATTAGAACTAACCCTTCTAAATCAATGGCTGTGATTTATTCCGTGATTCGGGATTCGGGAGTTTCAAATATCAACTCTTGCTCTCTCCACAATGGCTATCTCCCGAAATAAAAGATCTGTTGACATTTTTCCTCCTCAAATCGACGGTTATAATTTACTTCAGATCTTCGGGGTTTGGAGATTTCAATTCTCAACTTCTCAGAGTATTATTATCCGAAGTTCGTGATCTATCGCTACACGTCCCTCTGGATCTGACGATCCAGATTTACTTTGGGTATTCTTGGATAAATGTTAACCCTTTATCTTGTCCAACTTCCGCAAATTCTTCTTCTGAAGGATTTCTTGAACACTTAGTTGATTTCTGGTCTTGTGCACTCCTTGATTCTAGTCTTGTGCACTTTCTTATGAGAAAAACTCAAGTTATTTATCCAAGTCAAAGACTTCGAATATGCACTCCTTCTGCTTAATATGCACACTACACATACACAAGTTCCACGCTATCTCTTCCGAGCTTCGAGTTGAAAAAGACTCCCTCACATGCACTCCTTGCATTTGGTATGCACTCCTTGTATAACTTACAGAAGAGAAAACACTTGAAACTTATTCAATTCTTCATAAATTCATTCCTTCACCATGAACATCATACATCCACAAAACACATAACAACAGTAAAACTATAAAACAATATCAACACTATACAATTGGATGAATTTCCTCTGTTCTATTCATTTTAGAAATAAATACATGATTACAACTTCTGTCTCTTACAAAACTACAATGAAAACTTGTCTAAGGACCCATAGCTTCCTCGCTCTTCTTCCTCCTATCTAAATTCTATTACACTCTACTCAAATGATTACCTACTCAACTTAATTAATGCAACCTAATGACTAATACAGGCTAATATCCTACACCTTTAATATATTACAGTTGTGTAAGGATTTACAATGATCCGTCAGTTCAAAATGGTGGCCTGAATTTACATACATCTAATTAATTAACAAGATATTCAAAAATATCTCCACATCGCTACCTAGCTGGTTAAGAGTCAGTTTGTCTCTTTCAATGCGTTGATGTGTTGACTTCTCTTCCACGTCCGCTTTGTTTTGATTGGATAGCGATGCTCCTGCATCATACTCCTCTGGCCAAAATATTCATGGACTTCTGTCCATGAGCTCTCGCACTATAATTCCATGCTTCAAAATATCAGGTTCAGTTACCCAACTTGAATCTTCCACAGGGTGATCCTTCCACTTTACCAAATATTCAAGATGCATATTTCTTTTGGTTTTCCTTCCAACTCTCTGTTATAATATTTTCTCCATCTGAGGTTTTTCTACTGTGAGCATCTATTCTTCCCATTGAGTCTCTTCCTGATCATCTAATTCTCTCGCGTCATCTCTGTTATAAGGATACAAATCTGCAATGTTGAATAGCAATGATATTCCAACATTGTCCGACAACTCTATCTCATAAGCATTTGTTGCAAATTTCCTAAGGATCTTGCATGGTCCTATCTTCTTCATATTCAACTTATTATATGTTCCTCTTGGAAACCTCTCCTTACTCAAATGAGAAAAAAATTCATCTCCCACTTCAAATTGAACTTCCTTTCTTTTCTAATCAACTCTGTCCTTATACTTTTGATTACTATCCTGTATCTGCCTCCTAACTTGATCATGAAGTCTTTGCATTTCTGTAGAAAAATCTTCTGTTCCAATGCTCCTGAATTCATCTTGTTTCAACTCTCTCAATTATGCAATCTGTCTTGGATGTCTTCCATATACTATCTCAAATGGACTTTTTCTACTGCTTCTATTAACTGAATTGTTAAATGCAAATTTTGCCTGTGCCAGAATCTGATCCCACTGACGACCTTGTTCAATGACTAAACTCCTTAACAAATTTCCCTAACTCTTGTTCACCACTTTAGTCTATCCATCTGTCTGAGGGCGATACGCTAAAATAAAAGATAAATTAGTTCCCAGACTCTTCCATAGAGTCCTCCAAAAGTGTCCTACAAACTTAGTGTCCCTGTCTGAAACTATACTTCTGGGCAATCCATGTAATCTAACAATTTCTCTGAAAAACACATTGGCTATGTGTGTATCATCATTTGTCTTCTGGCATGGTATGAAATGTGCCATCTTAGAGAATCTATTGACCACAACGAATATGGAGTCACTTCCCTTCTGGGTTCTAGGTAATTCCAATACAAAATCCATACTAATTGCATCCCAAGGCTTTTCTGGAATAGGCAATGGCTGATACAAACCAGTGTTTTGTCTCTTTCCTTTTGCATGTTGATAAATCTTACATTGATCTACAAATTTATTCACATCTGCCCTCATACCTGACCAATAATACAAACTACTTAGCTGTGCAAATGTTTTGTCATGACCGAAATGTTCGACTAGACCTCCATTACGTTTTTCTTTCAACAAATTATCTCTCATTGAGCATCTTGGTATACACAATTGGCTTCCTTTAAACAAAAATCCATCCTGGATCAAATATTCAGCCCATGATTTGTTATCCCTCAACAAAGTATTTTCATATGCTTCATAAGCCTCCTTAAAATCTGGATCTTCCTGATACATTTCCTTAAGGTGCTCAAACCCTCAGGTCTTCACTTGGAATTCCTATACAACCAAACTTCTCCTGCCCAAAGCATCTACAACTTTATTAGAACTTCCAAAAATATGTTTAATGACAAAGTAAAATTCTGCATGAATTCTATCCACTTAGCATACCTCTGATTCAACTTCTCTTGTCTAGTAATAAATTGCAAAGATTGATTATCACTATACAAGACAAACTCTTTTCGAATTAAATAATGTCTCCATTTCTTCAAATCTTGAATCACTGCATAAAAATCCTTGTCATATGTAGAATATTTCTCCTTGGCGTCATTCAAATTTTCACTAAAATAAGCAACTGGCCTATTATCTTGACTCAAAACAGCTCCAATTGCTATTCCACTTGCATCACACCTCACCTGAAATGTTTTTCCGAAATCGGGTAAAACCAAAATTGGTTGTTCTGTTATATTCTTTTTCAACACTTTGAAGCTTTTTTCAGCCTCCTCTATCCAATTAAAAGACTTGTCGTTTCTTCTTAACAGTATCCATCATGGGTGCCCATATACCGCTAAAATTTATGATAAAATTTCTATAAAAAATTGCTAACCCATGTAAACTTCTCGCCTCAAATATGCTCCTTGGTGATGGACATTCTTTGGTTGCTCTCACCTTTTATGGATCCATCTTCAATTCATTCGAAGAGATCACAAAACCTAAATATATGAGTTCTGTCTTCATAAAAGAACTTTTCTTCAAGTTTATTAACAATTTTTCTTGCTGGAATCTCCTCATCACTAATGTCAAGTGCTTTAAATATTCTTCCTCTGTTTTGCTGAAAACTAATATATCATCCAAATATACAATAACAAATTTACCTATGAAGTCTTTCAATACTTCATTCATCAACCTCATAAATGTGCTTGGAGCATTTGTCAATCCAAATGGCATGACTAACCATTCAAACAAACCTTCATTTGTCTTGAATGTTGTCATCCATTCATCTCCCTCTCCCATTCTTATCTGATGATATCCACACTTCAAGTCTATTTTTGAAAAATAGCTTACTCAACTCAAACAATCCATCAAATCATCCATCCCGGGTAAAGGAAATCTATACTTGATGGTTATCTTGTTGATGGCTCTGGAATCTGTACACATTCTCCATCCCCCATCCTTCTTTGGATTCAATACAGTTGGCACTGCACATGGGCCTAGAATTTCCCTGACTAAACCTTTATACAACAACTCCTGAACTTGCTTCTTAACCTCTTCATTCTCTCGAGGTGTCAACCTATATGCTACTTTATTTGGTAAACTGGCTCCTGGAATCAAGTCAATATGGTGAATAATACTCCTAATAGGTGGTAATGAGTGAGGCAACTCATCCACTACTATGTCAGCAAAATTCTTTAACAATTCTTGAATTTCTTCAAGTAAATCATTCATAGAAGTATTGGTAAGGATAACTCTCGGCTTCCTTACTACAATAAATTGCATTTCTTTATCTTTCTTAATCTCCTTCAAGAGTTCCTTCCCACTCATGAGAAGTATTCTTGTGATGGCTTCTTCCTTTTATTTCTTCTCTTCTATTGGCAGTAACATGTGAGTTCTGCCATTTTTCTCTAGAGTGTAGGTATTTTTTCTCCCATCATGAATGACATTCCTATCAAAATTCCATGGTCTTCCCAACAAAATATGACAAACATCCATGGGAATTACATCACACAAAATATCATCTTTATAGCCTCCTATTTTAAATTCAACTTTGCATTGTTGACTTACCATTACTTGATGTCCTTTCTGCAACCACGATACTTTATATGGACTTGGGTGTGCAGTTGTCTCCAACTCCAACTTCTCCACCATTTTTGTAAATACTAAATTATCAGTGCTTCCATTGTCTATAGTCATTATGCAAACTTTGTCCTTTGTTTTACAAGCAGTCCTGAATAACCTCATTCGCTGAACTGGGCCTTCTCTGGCTTTAGAAGAAATTTTCTCATCATAAGGTTCTGTCCTCCCTCTACTGCTTCTACTTCCACATTCTTATGGGCTTCAGAAATGTGTGATTCTCCTCCTCCTTATTTCTTCCTCTCGGGGCATTCCCAAGACATGTGTCCTGTCTTTCCATAGGCATAACATTTAACTCCACCTCCTCTACCTCTTCCACTTCCTCGAGGAAAAGAGTTTCTCCCACCAAACAGTCTTCTTTGGGAACTTCCTCCTCTTTCAAAGTGACCATATTATTTCTCACTCTCTTCCTTGGGTTTTGGTGCCTTATCATAGATAATTCCCTTACCTCTATTTGAGCCTCTGCTTCTGTTTCACTGACTTTGGTTTATGGCCAAATTTTCTTCTGCCTTTAGTGCAATGTGATAAGAATCTTCCACTGTCCTCACAGTCATCATGTTGATCTCATCCTAGATTTCATATCTCAAGCCATTTGTATACTTTGAAACTTTTTTTATCATCCTTCTCTCTTTGTCTAGTCCTAATATTCAACATATAGAATTATTCTGTATACTCTTTCACTATCATACTCTCTGTCTTAGGTTCTGCAACTTTCTAAAAATATTTATCTGGTAATCCTTAGGTATGAATTTAGCCTTCAGTTTGGGTACCATTCTATCCCAACTATTTATCTTTCGTTTACCTTTGCTCCTCCTCTCTGCCTGTAGTTCATCCCACCACAGTGCTGCATGTCCCTTTAATTTGGTGACAACATGTCTCACCTTCCTTCATTCATCGACATCTTCATAGTCGAAATACTTTTCCACGAACCTTATCTAGTCCAATAACTCTTCGGCATCCAAATTACCTTCATACATTGGGATGCCCATCTTTTCTCTAGCTCCCAACTTCACAACAACTTCAATAAGCGTTCTTTAACCACATCTTCACTTGTAGCTTCTTCAACTTCTACTTCTTCGCTTTCTGCATCACTGACGTCTTCAGCAGCAGGTGTTCTTATTTGCATTACTTCCATCACTTCCAACCTTGTGCAAAGCTCTCTCATTTCTCTTCCCACAACATGATTTTCCATAGTTGATTTACACGAATCCTTGGCGACATTATTTCAAATATTTCTAACACACAGAATACAAATTCAAACTTTTTCATTCTCTGATACCACTTGGTGCAAACCCCCCTTTTTCCTTGGGGCTGCACGACCTCCCGGTCAAGGATCTTCAATTATCGGAGCGGAATTAGCTCTCTGAAACCTTAATGGTCTCACTTGTAAATAAACACAGGCCTTTTCTGTCTCTCAATGCAAGTTCTGCAACACTCACGATCTCTTCTTCTCACTATTGAACGATCATGACTCAAGCGCTAGCTCCTCCTCCATTAACTCCTTCCTGCATGTGACCTCAGGCTATGTCCACACATGATTTTGGGCATGGTCGAAAGTGGTTTGGGATCAACCTACTTTTCTCCCCGAAATTCACTACCAATTGCCACACATCTTTTTTGTAATACCGTGGTTTCAATTGCGGCCCACTATCAAATTTTTAACATTCGAGTACTTTCTGTCCCTGCAATCCTTCGTGATCGTCGATCTCAAGATCTCGACGAAACTTTTGAACCTAATGGTTCATATCTGTCCTTTCCCAATCTACAGATCAGAACTAACCCTTCTAAATCAACGACTGTGATTTATTCTGTGATTCAGACTCCAGGAGTTTCAAATCTCAACTCCTGCTTTCTCCACAATGGCTATCTCCCGAAATAAAAGATCTGTTGACATTTGTCCTCCTCAAATCGATGGTTATAATTTACTTCAGACCTTCATAGTTCAGAGTTTTCAATTGTCAACATCCCAGAGTATTATTATCCGAAGTTCCTGATTTGTCGCCACTCATCCCTCTGGATCCGACGGTCCAGATTTACTTCAGGTCTTCTTGGATAGATCTTAACCCTTTATCTCGTCCAACTTCCACAAATTCTTCTTCTGAAGGATTTCTTCGACACTTAGTTGATTTCTGGTCCTGTGCACTCCTTGCAACTGACCTCTGCACTTTCTTATAAGAAAAACTTGAGTTATTTCTCCAAGTCAAAGACTTCACATACACACTCCTTGTGCTTAATATGCACACTCTGCATACAAAAGTTCCATGCTATCTCTTCTGAGCTTCGAGTCTAAAAAGACTCCCTCACACGCAATCCTTGCGTTCGGTATGCACTCACATAACTCAGAGAAGAGAAAACACTTGAAACTTATTCAATTCTTCATAAATTCATTCCTTCACCATGAACATCATACATCCACACAACACATAACAATAGTAAAACTGTAAAACAATATCAACACTGTACAATTGGATGAATTTCCTCTCTTCTATTCATTTCAGAAATAAATACATGATTACAACTTTTGTCTCTTACAAAACTACAATGAAAACTTGTTTAAGGACCCAGAGCTTCCTCGCTCTTCTTCCTCCTATCTAAATTATATCACACTCTACTCAAGCGGTTACCTACTTAGCTTAATTAATGCAATCTAATGACTAATACAGGATAATATCCTACACTTGTAATATATTACAGTCATGTAAGGATTTACAATGATCCGTCAGTTCAAAATGGTGGCCCTACTTTACAGACAAGTAATTAATTAACGAGAGATTCAAAAAGATCTCCACATCGCTACCAAGATGGTTAAGAGTTAGTTTGTCTCTTTCAATACGTTAATGTGTTGACTTCACTTCCACGTTTGCTTTGTTTTGATTGGATAGCAATGCTCCTACATCACTTGAACTCCTCAAATAGTCCACAGATCCTTGTCATCTCACTGAGAGATTGTTTGGATAAATTTCTCTTTGATTGTTTTCCCACTCTTGCTTTTATTGCTTTGAGTGTTGATTTCTTTTCAGTCATTTGGAAGACTTTTTTCAGTTTTGAAGCCTTGTGTTTTGCATGTTTCACTTTGTAATCCTTGCTTTCTTCCTTCTTATCTATTTTTCGGTGCATTACACATTGTTGATTGAAAGAAAAGAAATAGAAGGAATCCTTTTCAAATTTCATTTACTTGAAAAGAAAAAGAGAAAGCATAAAATTTCATTGGAGGATTTTCAAAAGTATCTTAGGGAAGTTGTTTGCTTTCAGATTGCAAAAAATTCATTTCATAGTTTGGAATTGTTGTCCTTTTCATTGAAAAGAAAATTAAGATTGCACATTGTTGAGTGCTTAGTTGTCATTATAAATGAGTAAAGAACTCCCCTCTTTTCTTTAGCTAACTTTCATCGAAAAATGAATTATTGCATTGCATCATTCTCTACACCTTTTTGGAGTCGAGTGCTTTACACATCATCCGTTTCACTACCGCACTCTTGAGTAAACCAACAAATATAAAATTAAGCACTTAATAAAATTGATCTAGCAAATTTTATTTTTAGGGCCTCTACATCACTAGTAGATCAAGATAGAACTTTGGAATATGCTGTGAGGTGAAATCTCCAAAGTATCCAAAACCAACTTAGAATCTTGTGACATGGAGAGGACATCCAATTTTCGTATAAGCATATCCGGGACCCCCCTCTCACATAGGGGCTAAATGTGAGGTCGTGTGTGGGTGAACAGTGGAGATTACGCCTCCGAGGCTTAACCAAACGTAGTGGTACACTAGTTTATTGGGGGTTCTTCTTGAGAATCAATTGTTTTCATTTGGTCTGGGAACTTCGTGAATCCCGAATCCATTTGGGGTCCTCTGGAGATTTTTCTAGTCCCCCTGTTCTCAGTCCTCTTGGAGAATTTTGGATTTGATATCTTGACAATACTTTCAATCCTGACTGTCAACTATACTTTCCCAGAGGTTGACTAGAAATTGGTAACCTTAGTGGCCATAATCCTTAGGGTCTATGCACAATGTGGCGGTTAAGGGGAGTCTTCACTGTACCTGGGTCAGACATTGGTCAAACTCACTTGGGCTCCTTTGAGGGTCACCCTCGACTCTCATTGTAAGAGAAATTGCATCAGGGTGTAAGTCCGTTAAGCAGGTCGCCAATGTAACTGATCCATCTGCTCATTCCAACCCCTTCTCATGTGTTCTCGCGATGTTGTATTTCATAACCAAATAGTACATTCATTGTGAGAAGTTATTGGTTTGTTTGGTTTGCTTCCTAGATTTTCTAGTGTGTGCTGTTTGTTTTCTTAATGGACCTTGGGGTTGAGTTTGTATCTATGGCGTCAGTCCCTGGGTATACTAACAAAGGAATCCCTTTTTCGGGGATACCATTTTTTTCTCCTTCTTCATGACTTTTGAGCCTCCTTTTTGTCACCTCCAATTGCCTTATCTTTCCCATATCCTAACCAATTTTTCCTAATATCGATGCACCTTCTGCTTAGTTTCCTCATCATACACGCCTTTAAGCAATTCTTGTGTACCCATGAGGTAATTGATGTTTAATCATAATTTCTAGTGATTTATTAATAATTAGGACTGAATATTTGATGTTCAAAGAAATTTCTAATTACTTTGTATGGTTCAAGCAAAATTCATGCTAATAGTTAATGTCGCTGATATCGCTTGGTACTCGTTGCTGGGATCGTTCGGTACTCATTGTTGAGGTCATCCGATACTTGTTGCTGAGGTCATCCGGTACCCGTTTGTTACGCTCTTCCGGTACTAGCTTGTATTCCTATGTGCGTTCAGTGATGATTGTTATGCTCATCCGATACTCATTGATGAGGGCATTCGATACCGTTTGTTATGCCGTCCGGTACCAAGATTATGCAACTGTGTGTGTCTAGCTCCTGTTCCGAATTCCCAGGATTGGATGTTGGAGCGAGATTGTTCTCGATGAGTTCAAGGCATTTTATTGGTTCGAACATTCTTCGTTCATTGGAATACACGATACATTTCATCACTCATGCACTTTGTGTCATGAGGATGAAATCGTTTCCTTAAGAATTACTATATCATCCAATTGTAAATATTATACAAACATTCGATGTTATATTTAGACTTGGGTTGTAGCGGCTTCTTCTCTTTAAGAGAGAGAGCCTCGTAGATGATAGGATACATATATAGAGAGAGAAATAAGAAAAACATAGTTATGCTGTAAGTCTTGTTTTGGAACAACTGTGAATTGTATCTCCATTTTATGAAGCAATGATATAATTTCCGTTATAGATTATATGTTTGTGTTTACACCTTCTCTACTGTAAGTTATCTTAAGAGCTACCTTGTTGGTACGACAAGGGCCCACCAACCCAACTAAGGTAAGTCTCTTTGCAATTAATTGTGAATATGGTTCTAATTTCCTATGTGTGTGTGTGTGTGTGTGTGTGTGTGCGTGTGTGTGTGTGTGAACAAAGTATTTTCAGATTTTGATTACAACATTTAATTCCTTCTCTAACATGTTTCAACGATGCATTTGGTAGCAAGTCTTTTGGATGTTTGCTAATTTTCAATAAGAGAGAGTTGTGTATATGAGATCTTTGAGTAATGGTTTTCCATCTTTGTGTGAGTGTGGAAGGACAATTATTTACTTTAAGTGCTTTAACGTTCTATCTAGACAAATGCTATAGTGTTGTTTATATTATGCATATCTAAGAACGGTTTGGATCTCTATATTTCACCGTACATGAACCTATAATGGAGCATCCTACCATACTCAACTTTCTTCCCTATAATTAATCAGATTTCACTTTGCATATACAGGTACAATAAAGACCTCCATCTCTCCCATACATGCACTTACAATGGAGTGTTTATACTCTGCCCAATAGTTATTTTAGCTCAGTTAAGTTTTCGGAATGTTAATGAGTGACGGTGTGGTTGTTACATGAGATAGAATCATATCCCATCTCCATCTTTCATGAGCCAACAATGAGCAAGATCTATCTCCTGAACAAGAATTTGGAGTTATACATCTGTTAATCAATTTTGCTTTCTGGATTTTGAATTGTATGTGTGGAGTGTTATTTGAAAAGTGTGAAACAAAGTGTTTAGTTTCATAAGTATTCTTCTTACATAGAATATACTCAGCAGACATAGACAATTATCTGTTATCGATACATACAATACATCAACTCTATTGATTACGAAACCAGATTGACATATTAAATGTTTGCAATTTATTGAACATATAATTGCACCAACATTTTGGCGCCGTTTCCGGGGAGTTGTAAACGGTAATAGGTAGTTATTTTCATTAGATTGTTTTTATGGTTTTGGAGTGGTTTTAAGGGCATCTTAAGGACGGGGAGAAGACGGTAAAATGTGAGGGAAGAGCCCGCACATCCACTTTAGTGGGGTTTCCCCAAAGTTAGGTTGTCCTCTTACATTTAGTAAGTGAATTTTGTGTGAATTAGTATTTAGATTTTTATTTTTATGCATAAAGGTAGAGATAGCAAAGGTAGATTTGTTACATCTAAAATTGTAGAAAATTCAAGAAAACCTCCCAAAGTTACAGAAAAATCAAGAAAACCCCCACATACTAATTCAACTAGTGTTTGTGTAGGAAAAATCCTAAGAGGGGAAAGTTAAAAGGTAGTAATTGAAACTACAACTAAAGGTACCAAATCTGAAGCTATTTTTCAGATTGAAAACATAGTACAACAAGCAAGAAGGGAAGCACTGGTGACCCAATCAAAAGGAATAGTTGGAAAAGAGACATAGTTAGTACTAGAAGAGGATGAATATGATATTGGGGAAACACACAAGGTATTGGAACATTTGGATATACCAACCAACCCGGTGGTTGAACCATCACTTAGTGGGGAGACATCACCAACACCTTACAACGTGCTATTTGGAGACATGGAAGATGAAGAGGGAAATGAAAACAATGAAACATAGACATTTGGATTCCCAATATTAGACATTACCAGAGATGTTGCTATGAATAATATTCCTCTATGATCACTACCTCACTTCCATGGTATGTCAACATAAGATCCTGATTCATTTTTGTTTGAATTTGATATACTATGTAGGAGTTATAATTACACTGATAGTGCATAAAAACTAAAACTCTTTCCAGCCACACTTAAAGACTCAACATTAAGGTGGTTTACGAGCCTATGAAAACAAACTATCTTATCTTGGGATGGAATGAGGGGGACCTTCCTCTAGAAATATCAAGACTACTGTAGACCTAGGGATTCCAGGAATGACATATTTAAAATGCAACAGTCTAAGGAGGAAAGTTTGGAAGATTACCTAGAAAGGTTCCTATATAACTATCAAAAGACAAAAAATTTCCTTAGACACAACCAGAGTGAGGACCATATTCCTAAAGGGTATAAGGGATGACTATATCGAGGTACTAAACCTCATGAGTTCCAGAGATGTGTATCAGAAACCGTTTGCAAACATTGCAGAGTATTGTAAAAGGTACTCTCACAACCAAGACAAAACAGGAAAAAGTGTAAGAGATCCTATAGGCAGATCTAAGAAACGTGTTCCAGGAGGTGTTACAAGGATAGAATTAGGGAATCTACTTGAAAAATTCAAAACAAACATCCTAAATACAATCAGTATCCAGTTGGAGACCATGAAAATAAAAAAAGAAACAACAAGAAGAAAATGATACTTAATTAATTTTCTGTCCTTGATGTAGGAAGAAGAACCCTAAAAAAGAATATCCTATTAATGTTACCGAAATCTATGGCCTTTTTGCATAAGATCACCCTACCAATGAGTGCCCTTTGTTACCTGGACTAAAATCCATTTTTAAGGGAGGGGGAGAACCTTAGGAAACATCATATCCCCCCGAGAGGGCATGGAGACAACAAAATCCTAACATGTTCTACGACCCTACCATGCAATATCCACAACAACATTGGATTCCTCCAATGCCTTATCCTCAATGGACACATCAATAACTACAAGTATAACCTTGGAAACAAGGATGGAGAATCCCTGCATATGGGAATGTTCCTTTTCAAACACCAATTCTTCCTACTTATCAACAATATCCTTCAAATATCTCTCAACTGTTACCTGGATTTAATCCATTTGCTTTACTTCCACCTTCCCAGCTGCAACCACAACTCACCTTTCCTTTGAACACAAATCAACAACAACAAATCCAACCTACACCTAATACAAATCCCCCTCGACCTACCCCTATTCCTACACAACCCATCCCTAATCTGAACAATAGACCTACACAACATGTACAGAACCTTGAAGCACATACTTTCCCAACTTATGTAATAATTCCTACTTCACTAAATGAAATTCAATTGAGATATGGGAAAGTCTTGAATAAACCAAATTCTACAGTGGTTATTATAGAAGAATAACACATAGATGACCAACCCAATGAAGAAGAAGACATCCATGTACAAGAGGAAATTCCCCCTCACACTCCTCAACCATTAGAAATACCTCAGGAAGCTAATCCTCCACCCTATCCAGAAAGACTACTTGTGAAGAAACCTGAGGTACCTCTAGGACATGACTTGGAAGATGAAATAAGGAATGTATGTGTAAAGATTCCCCTACTCTAAGAAATTAAATATATTCCTATATATGCTAAAATTATAAGGGATATTTTCATAAAAAAACCTGGAAGGAAGAGGATAGAACCTCTTGTCATAAAAGTGATTGGACAACTATCAAAATTTATATCAGAAATGCCATTCAAATATAATGATCCAAGAAACCCAGTGGTGACTATAGAAATTAATGGTATTTCTTTGTCAAACACCCTTATTTATCTAGGAGAAACAATAAATGTTATGACTGATGATACCATGCGTACGGTACAACTAAATCATTTAAGGCCAACACAGACCTTGCTGGAATTGGCAGACAAATCAATCATCAACTCAACATGAAGCCTAGATGATGTAACAATTACCTTAGCTTCCCAGGAGTATCTTGTGGAATTCTTGGTAATTCATTCAAAATCCTCAAAACCTGGGCATCCGGTTGTGCTTGGTTGACCTTGGTTATCCACTGTTGATGCATTTATTAGTTGTCGGTATGGGGAGATGACAATTTCTAATGCGACCCATAGTCAGAAACTTGTTTTCTTTCCTCTTTCCCAACCAACCAATGAAGTTCCAGTATGGCTAGAGAATCCCTATGGGGAGGAGAACTGTGCTCAGCTCCTGTTAACACTTGAGCAAGTAAAGGGAGTTCAAGAAGAAACTGAAGAACAAATTTTAAGCCTATTTTTAACCAATGCAAAATGCAATGAGTATCCTCAATCTTTCCCAGAATTCACACGCCCTGAGTTCTAGGAGGTTTGACATCCCTTCACTTCTACATTATTTACTATATCATCAATAAGTGAAGAAGAGAAGACAAATGTCCAAACTATTGAAATCAGTCCTGGGAAATTCCTGTGTATAAATTCTAGCCTAGAATTAGATCAACAACAAAAATTGATCTGAATGATCCAAGGACAGTACAAATATTTTGCATGGGATTACTATGATATGAAAGGAATTCACCCTGACACATGTATACAACATATTTACACCAATGATCAAATCAGACCTGTTAGACAGCCCTAAAGAAGAATGAACCCAACCTTAAAAGACAGTGAAAGAAGAGCTTCAAAAACTCTTGCATGTCAATTTCATTTACCATTTCAGATAACAAATGGGTGTCTCCATTAGTCATTGTCCCCAAGAAAAATGGAAAATGGAGAATTTGTGTGGACTTTAGGGAGTTGAACAAGGATACTTATAGAGACTATTTTCCCTTACCTTTTATAGACCAGGTCTTGGACACCTTGTCTAGGAAGAGGTACTTTTCTTTCCTAGATGGATTTAGTGGGTATAATTAGATCCAAATTGCCCCCGAAGATCAGGAGAAAACCACATTCACTTTTCCACGGGGTACTTATGCTTATAGGGTTCTTCCTTTTGGGTTGTGTAATGCCCCTGCCACCTTTCAGAGGGTTGTCCTAGCCATTTTTTCTGATTTAACCGATGACTGTGTGGAATCCTATATGGACGAATTCACAGTATATGGGGATGATTTTCAACAAGCATTGGACAATTTGGAGAAAGTATTGATCTGGTGTAAAGAGACTAATCTCTCCCTCAACCATGAAAAATATAGAATGATGCTCACTGAGGGTATTGTCTTGGGTCATCATATTTTCGATACTAGCATACAGGTAGATCCTGCTAAAATTGAAATTATTTCTAAATCAGAATCCCTAGCTCACAAAAATAAGTTAGAAGCTTCTTAGGGCATGCTGGATATTACAGGAGATTTATTCAAAATTTCACAAATTTGGCTTCCCCACTGTTCAAATTATTAACAAAGGAGGCTGAATTCCATTGGGATGAGCAATGTTAGATTTCTTTTGAAATTTTAAAGAAAAAGCTTTCTAGTGACCCTATGTTAAGAAGATCGAATTGGTCTCTTCCCTTTTATATCTGCACTGATGCCTCATATATGTCTTTGGGAGCCGTGCTAGGACAAAGAGAAAACCAACTTCCCTATGCTAACTACTTTGTCAACAAAAATCTCTCCCCTACTGAAGTGAATTACACTCTCACTGAAAATGAATTCTTATCAGTAGTTCATGCCATTAATAAATTCATACACTACATAACAGGGTATGATGTTTTTGTACACACATATCACTCATCTATTAGGTTTTAAATGAATAAACCTGTGACAAATACTAGAGTTACTAAATGGCTGCTACGATTGCAAGAATTCAATATTACTATCATTGACATACTTGGAAAATATAACCTTGTTGCTGATTTCCTATCTAGACTGATTCATACAGGTGATAATGCTCCAATGGATGACAATTTTCCAGATGAAAGTCTGTTTGCTATTTCTACTTACTTTCCTTGGTATGCATATGTGGAAAACTATCTTGTAACAAGGAAATTACCTCATAATTTGTCCCTCCGAGAAAAGCATAGGATTATTCAGCTGACCACAAATTATATGTGGCATGATGACTGTTTATACTGTACTTGACCTGATTTGGTGATTAGAAGATGAGCACATGAAGATGAGATGTATGATATCTTCAAAGCCTACCATGATGGCCCATGTGGAGGTCATTTTGATGATAAGAGGACATCATACAAAATACTGCAGTCATGCTACTATTGGCCAACCATTTTCAGGGATGCAAAGAAATATGTTGCCAATTGTGATGATTGTCAGAGGATGGGAAAACCAACTACAAGTGATGAGATGCCTCTCCAAGCTTAGGTAGTGATTGAACCATTTGAGAAATGGGATTTAGACTTTTTAGGCCCTATCAACACCATATCTAGAAGAAGAAAGTATATACTGGGTTGTATAGATTATGTGACTAAATGGGTAGAGGCTAAAGATTTGTACTCTGCAAATGAACAATCAGTTGTTGATTTTCTATTTGAAGACATCTTTACTCATTTTTCTATGCCTCGAGAATAGTTACAGACCAAGGAACCCAATTTACTTCCAATTTGGTCAAATCTATTACTAAACAATATCAAATTAAACATATGAAATCCTCACCTTATCACCCCCAAGCAAACAGACAAGTACAATCAACCAACAAAGTGATAGAGGCTATACTTACCAAGTAAGTTCAATTACACCATAAAGATTGGGTGGATCGGTTGTCTGAAGCCATATGGGCCGACATAACAACTTGGAGAAACACCACAAGCCATACACCTTATGAATTAGTGTATGGGAAGCAAATGTTTCTTCCCATATAATTTCAAGTATTTTTTTTTAGGAATGCTATGCAATTGGGAATGGATTTGGATGAAGCCCAAAAACAGAGGATACTACAACTAAATGAACTTGATGAAATCATACAAGATGATCTGCAGAGGAATACATTGATTCATGAACAAAGGACCAAATGGCATGACAAGTATATCAAGAAGAAATATTTTCAGTTTGGTGATTCAGCCCTTCTATATGACAGTGGGTTCAAGAATTTTAAAGGTAAATTTTCCACTCGATGGTTGGGACCTTATGAAGTAGACATAGTTTATGAAAATGGTTCAGTGAAGATAAAGACTATTGATGAAGATCATACCTCCTTTATTGTGAATGGGAATCGATTGAAAGTCTATCATAAGCCTCTGTCTAAAGAGGATTTTATCAAACATGTTCTTCAGAATTCAGAAATGCAATTGGTAAGCAAGAGGGGTTCCCCTCCTGCTGAACCACCACTGTAAGTTTTCGTTCTATGATTTGATTTAATTTTGTACATACATGTATATATAGGTGTTTGTTAGATAGTGATTCTTTTGTGGTGTTTCTAGCAAAGGCATAAGCTGATTATGTTCTCATGTAGATAAGCAATAAAGAGGACGTTTTCTAGAGGAGAGTTTATTCCTTTACCCAACCCTAGTAGATTACTCATGGGAAAGGAACCAAAAGGAGTTTTCTTTAAGTTTTTCAGACTCCTAAAAATTGAAAACACCAGCGAGCATTAACTAACCCAGGCTCGAGAAAAATCCACATGATAATATAAGAAGTTTTCTTTAAGTTTTTCAGACTCCTAAAAATTGAAAATACCGGTGAGCATTAACTGATATGGGCTCAAGAAAAATCCATAGGACAATAGTAGTTAGGATCTTTTTTTCAATAAAATGGGAGTGGAAATGAAAACAATGGTTTATTTGGTTCCAAAAAGAGGAGGTTCTGCACCTCTAAAGGGGTATGTCCAACTACAGTTGCCTTCTTGGATCCCAGTCATTGAATTCTTTTGCCTCATTTTTTTTTATTCCCGCTGCCATTTCAGAGTTTTTGTACCAATGTGTTGTTTGTTGTTTTACCTATATGGTCCTACAACAGAATAAATTCACGTGATATCCTCCATAAGAAGCAGTAGATGCCAGTAACCACTACAAAATGCATCCTACAAAGTTCCAGTCTACAGAATTTGCCACCAGGTACCTTATCAAATTTTCATTGGGTACCAGAATAAAATCTCTGTGTTGTTCCAGTACTACAAATATTCACCTCTGTGTTCATTCGATACTGGAAAAGTCTCTGTGTTGTTTTGGTACTACAACAATATTCACCTCTATGTTCATCCGGTACTGGACAAAACTCTCTGCATTAGTCTGGTACTGAAACAAATCTTCTATACTGGTCCGATACTAAACGATAATGTTGTGGTGATCCGATACTGAATTTGTAATCTGATAGTGACGAAGAGGATTTTGGTAACATTGTTCTTGATATAACTTTAATGGTTCGAATGCATCCCAAGGTAATATAGAGGTATGGACTCAATGTTTATTCCTTTTTATTAAAAATCACATGAATTTTTCATTTTACATATGGTTAGCCTCATATTCCCTTGTTATTTTTGGAATCACTAAACCTCCATATCATTATTTTTTGAAGTTCTTCATGATTCCCCTAGTTTTGAAATCAATGCTAATGTACAAGACTCTTTTTATAAGGTGATCACCAATCTGACATATCTTGTCAAAAATTCTTGTCTGTATGATGACAAAACTATGATTATACCACTTCCTATGAACTCATGTTGTTTAAACTTATGACATCGAATGCTATCTAATGATGCATTTTGGTCACATCCCCCATATTAATCATAATCATTGTGGAAACCGGTAAGAAATGGATGTGACACTACTTGTGGGTATGATCGTCACCTTATCCGTGAAAACGATCTTGAGGCATGATTTCTGACTTCTTCCTTACCTCACTATCATATCAAATAATTGACCGTTGTCCTCTCGATTTCATTATATACACTCTTATGGATGGCTTCACCATCCAGGTGAGTGTTAATTAACCATTTTGTTTCTGTTATACACCACTCGATCCACTCTTACTATTCCATTACTCTGCCTTCATCACCCTATTCTTGTAAGGATTACGTCCAATACCAAACCCCTGCCTAAGTTTCGTTGCCTATATTTGTTTTAAAAACATATTTTTTTAAGCTGACACGGGGGTTGACAGACACGAACCAGTGTTTCATATGTACAGAGAGACGAAGGAGTTTCAATCTTGCAAAAAAATATTTGAAGAGGCTGGTTGGGTTCCCTTCTTGGGAAAATTTAGAGGACATCATGATGGAGCATCTTGTGCCTTCGTCAAAAGTTATGATGGGGAGAGTGTCTAGTTGGGGGAATCTAAAACTAACAATTACTGAAGCTACCATAGTTGAGGTGACCAAGTTACCTTCCATTAGAGAGAAGTATTTCAAAGGCATCATTGTGGACAAGGGCATCTATCAAAAATTATTGAAACCCGAGCACCTGGATCCAGATTGGACGAAAGGTATCTCTAGAGGTTGGATCAAAGAGGAATATTGCACAATGCTTGTTTGCTTGCATAATTTTTTAACTTGCGAAGGGAGGTATGCAATAACCTTTATTTATCATTTAAGGCTTTTATTGCATTTTGAAGGAGGCCCATACATAAAATTTCCTCATTTCCTGTGGATGAGTCTAAACAATATGGTGAGGGGTGTTAAGTATCCATCCAAGAAACTTGAAACTAGTCTTTATCACCATGGGCTGATGAAACTCTTGGTTGTTCATGAATTAAGAAAACAAGACATTAGTTGGAATAAATTCTTAACAAAATTTTTTGCTCACGATACTTCTAAGTCTGTAGAAGGGGGTGTCATAGGGGAACATAGTAAAGGATTAGATAGAAAGAAGGGAGATAATAGAAAGAAAGGACATAAATTTAGTAAAACAATGGATCCTGTTGGCCCTAGCTCACCACAATCTGTAAGTAAATTGAATAAAGAGAAGATAACGATTTTAGAAGAACAAGCTGCACCTGTAGTGGCACAATCATCCAATATCAAGAACATTCAACCAAACTTTCCCATGAAAAGTAAAACTCAAATCAGTACGAAAAGGAGGAAAAACCAAATATCTGGGAATGATGATGGGAAAGTTGTAGACATTGTCCCCGAGGTAATTGTTGAAGTATCTCATGAGCAGGCTGGGGAAATTACATAAAGTATTTCAGAAAGAGTTCTTGAAATACCTCAGTAGCAGGGTTGGGAAATTTTAGAGAATACTCCAGAAGTGATTATTGAAATGCCTAAATAAAAATGTGGAGAAGTAGAAAAGACTCCCGAATTGAGAGTCAAGCGCAAGAAGAAATGCATAGACAATGAAGGTAGTACTTTAGCACAATCCTCTAGCAGGAAGACCATGAGTACACTAGAGGAACAAACTCCAATCCCTACATCCAATCCCTCTAGTAAGAATACTAGGAGTACACCAAAGGAACAAGTTCCAATCCCCACATCCAAGCCCTATGATAGAAAGACAAGGAGTGAAAAAATAGAACAAATTCCAATCTATCCACCTAATCCCTCTAGAGGAAAAGTGAAGAAGGCACAGGAAAAACAAAGTCCAATACCTAGTTCTGAGCCTAAAACAAAGAGGAGGAGATTGTTTAAAGAAGAAATTCCTATTCTTGTGAGCACACTCGAAGAAGTCCCATGTCCATGATGAAGAACCACTTAGAGTATGGTTAAGCAGGGGCCAATTATTCATGTCCCTTCTTTTGTAGAAGATCCGGTGGACATCCCAACTTCACAAGAGAAAGACAAAATGTATGTATCAACTATTAGTGAAGCAGAGGAATTAGTGATAGAAACACTAAAGGACTTAAGGAGATAAGTTGAAGCCAGTGAAGAGATAACAAAGAAAGTAGTTCAAGAACTAGTCAACTCTCTGACCAAACATCAATTGGAAATGAAAGTTAAAAAGCTTACAAAAGAAAATGCAGGGTTGAATCAAGAAACAGAGGAGCATAAAGTGTTGGATAGGCATATCAAGAAAGATAATGCACAATTAAAGGAGAATAACTGCAGACTACAAGAAGAGCATGGTGAAGTCTCTTCCAAGCTGAATAAAGTTTTGCGCCTAGTACAATATACACGAGTCATTAAGAGGGAGCTCAAGGATGAGGCTTCAGGGATGGATATCTTAAAACCATGCAGCTAATGTTGAAGAAAGGTAGTGGATCAACACCAGTTTTGAAATTTTGAAGACCGATTCAACAGTTTTTCATGAGGACATGCAATGAATTAGGCATGGGGGAAATGTTGAGCCTCCTGTAGAATTCCTGCAGAAACCCCGATAAATCTAGAATTCTAGTTAAATTGAACACATACAATTTGCTGATATTTAAGAGATGAGAGAAAGTTTTTTCTCCATAAATCAGAAAATTATATTAATAAAAAATGAATATACATAAGCAACCATCCTCAAAAAGAAGAGAGGAGGTGAATATATAGAATTTCCAACATAGAAATTCTAGTAAAAAAAAGCTAGAAAAATCTAAAATAGGTGTCATAGGCTAAGGGAGACCACATAGTTCGACCTAAACCACTAAAGACACATGTCACACACTCATTAATTCCCACAAGAGTCAAGTGATGCACATTAGCTCACTTAAGCTCACTTAACTGACAAGAGAAGCAATTCCAACTCACTTAACTGACTCGAAATAACAGTTACTAATAATAGTAACGACAAAAATCATTAATTAAGGAATAAATCTCTCACTCAAAGAGAAGGTGCACATTCCACAATAATGGATGAGTTTTTTCATGGGGGATTTGGAATAAATCAAGAATAAATCAAGAAAATCAAGAACCAGGAGTTGAGTCTTGATCTAAAAATAATAGTTTTCCCTAAAATCTAGGGATGAGGTGCCCTTCTTCTCTATGTGGACAAATTAGGTGAAATAAAGTGTGATGGAATGTATTAACCAATATCTAGGAGTCTAAGCTAGGTATAAACTAATGTAAGTTAGGGTTATGCTCCAACACCCCCCGGCCCCCTTAAGCCTAATTGTAATGACAAAAAATTTGAGTCCCGACAACTTGGCTATTTTAGGTACTCATTACATAAAAGAACTCCTCATGAAAAGAGGAAAGAGGGAAAAACTCGTGGGAACCCCCCCCCAAAAGAGGAAAAAAATGTTGATTGGCCAAAAGTGACCTACTCAGCTGTCTCCACCACTCCAAGCATGGCTCTCAGTTCTGAAAATTTCTTTTCAGTGAAGGACTTGGTGAAGATGTCTACAATTTGCTTCTCTGTGCAGAAGTACTGCGGTGAAATGACTTTGTCATAGATCATATCGTGGATGTAATGCATTTGATGAACTTCCCATCTGCGAGAAGCGACAATGGCCAAAACTAGTCGAATGGAGTCCATTTTTGCAACATGTGCAAATGTCTCTGTGTAGTCTATGCCATGTACTTGTGAGTATCCTTTTACGACAAGTCAATATTTGTACTTTCTGATCTCACCATCTGTAGAAATATTTTTTCAATATATCCATCGGCATCGAACAATCTTTCTTCCTTTCGGAAGTGGAACCAAGTCCCATGTGTTGTTGTCCATAAGAGCAGAGTACTCTTCATCCATGGCAGCATCCCAAAGTGGGTTTCCAGTAGCCTCAGAGCGTGAATGTGGATCTGAACCAAGTGTAATATAGCAATGTATGGGCAGCAATGGTTTTGTGGCAGCCAGGGCTTGAGGAGCCCCAAAAAACTGTGATCTAGTCCTTCTTTTATCCGTAGGATCACCGACTAGTTCACCCGAATCTTGTAGGGTTTTCTCTGCCCAAGTTGGCAACTGAGTTGGAGCAGTCATGACCTGATCCTCATCCTCTATATCAGACCCAAAGGCTTCTTTTATGGCTTCTCTAAAGTGCTCGAAGAATTTTCCGACTCCTCCTCATCAGTGACAATAAGCGGTTCCTCGACAGGGTCTTCTGAAAAATCATGCAATGATTCTTCTTCAAACTTCACACTTCGAGTTAGAATGAACTTTTCAGTGTGAGAGTCCAGAAATATATATCCTTTGACACCTTCAATATATCCAACAAATATGCATTCAACACTTTGAGGCTCCAAATCCTTCCTCTTATCTGTCAGAATGTGAACCCATGCTCGTGAACCAAAAAAGCGAAAGTGCGACACTTTCGGTTTCTTACCGGTCCAACATTCAAAAGGAGTGGTGCCTTTGAGTGATTTGTGAGGAACTCAGTTCTAAATGTATGTTGCACAATTAATAGCTTCAACCCATAGCTCGAGAGCTAATGATTTCGATTGTAGCATACAATTGGCCATCTCTTTTAAGGACCGTTTTTTTCTCTCCGCAACACCGTTCTACCATGGTGTATATGGCACTATGTGTTGTAGTTGTATACCTGCATCAATACAAAGTTGCTGCACATATTTGTTGACATACTCCCCCCCATTATCAGTATGGAGTATCTTAATCTTACACCCAGACTCATTCTCAACAAGTGCTTTAAATTCTATAAGGCATTCAAATACTTCCGATTTTAATTTAAAAAAAAATACCCAAGTAAAGCAGGAGAAATCATCTATGAAGGTGGGTACATATCGAGCCTTACTGATTGAAGGTTGTGGGAATGGGCCTGTGATGTCACTGTGAATTATCCCAAGAGGTGAAGAAGCTCTCTGTGCCTTCCCTTCGTCAAACTTTTTCTCTAGATGCTTTCTAAGAATGCATCCTTGACATACACCGCTTGTGAATTTAATAGCTGGCAATCCTTCTACCATGTTTTCCTTGCTGAGTTGATGCAAGTACTTATAGTTTAGATGGAAAAATATTTCATTCCATAAATTGATGATATTATTAGACTGTGACAGAAATATAGTGCTAATATATTTAGGAACAAAGTGGGAGAATAAATACAAACAAGAACCATGATCTGCAATTCCATGTGCAAGCTGTGAGCCCGTGGAAATGTCGGTAATCATTGCGGAGTCTGGAGTGAACTCCACCTTCCTTCCAGAGCCGGAATAAGTGATCTGATATATCGAGAGAATATTTGTGGATAGATAGGGAACATGAAGCACATTTGTGAAGCATCCCCCTTCAAGATCAACAATTCCTTCTCCGCACACCTTTGCGGGTGTGGCATCTCCCAAGTAAATTGGGGATCTGGTGCTTTCTTCGATGGAGGAAAATTCATATTTTGATGCATCCATATGGTTCAATGCACCTGAATCAAGGATCCAAGCTGATGGAGTGGATGTGACAGCCATTAAATCATGACCATCTCGTGCTCTCCCTCCCATTCTGTTATCATCTTTCTTCTTTTCATTTTCGGGCACTGTGAGATTGTGCTGCTGCAATTGCTTAGCTATCTCATCGATAGTCTTCCTCATGCAATTTTCTTCGGGATGAAAAAATTTGGAATAGTAGATGCAAAGTGTTCTTTCCTTCTTCTTCTTACTCTTAGGCTTAGAAGAGTTCTCTGAAGATTGTGTAGATCTCTCCTTCTTCGATTCAAGAAATTTACCCTTTCCTTTTTGCTTGTCTTTTCCATTGCTCTTTGGAGCATCAGTAGCCACAAGTGCTTGGTTCTTGGAATGCTTGATGGAACCCATTTGGAATAACTTAGCTTGCTCTTGAGTCAATTCTGCAATGAAATCATTCAATGGAGGCATTTTCCATGTTTCCTGAGTCAATTTAGATGCTTGAAAAGACGATACAAATACGAAATATTCAGGGCCTAATTTTGAGAGAATTTAAAGGATGAGTTGATCTTCCTTTTTATTGACTCCACATGTATTAAGTTCAACGAGGAGGGATTTGAACTTGGTGAAGAATTCTTGTAGGTTTCTGAAATGAATTGGACTTAGGGATATGAGTTCATTCTCCAGTTGATGCACTCTCATTGCATCCTGCTTGCCGAATAGTCCTTCCAATGTGGTCCAGACCACATCGGGAGTAGTGGCTCCACTGACATGAAAGAGGAGATCTCTGAAAATTGATAGGCATATCAACCCAATTGCTTCATCTAATTTATTTAAATACTTGATCTTCTCCACTGCAGTAGTCGATTCTTTCTCTGTTCCCATTGTTACCCTGTAAAGCCCTTTGCTTCGGAGGAGCAGAGAGATCTCTGTCTTCCATTCGAAGTAATTGAAAGGATTTAAAATGAGTTTTGTGGGCTGAGAGAGATGATCCATTGCTTCTTGCATCACCTCGTGATGATCTATACCTGCAAATAAAATCGTGTACAATCCACTAGATTCAATATAGCTCTGATACCATGTAGAATTCCTGCAGAAACCCCGATAGATCTAGAATTCTAGTGAAATTGAACACATACAATTTGCTGATATTCAAGAGATGAGAGAAAGTTTTTGCTCCATAAATCAGAGAATTATATTAATAAAAAATGAATATACATGAGCAACCATCCTCAAAAAGAAGAGAGGAGGTGAATATATAGAATTTCCAACATCGAAATTCTAGTAAAAAAAAGCTAGAAAAAGCTAAAATAGGTGTCATAGGCTAAGGGAGACCACATAGTTCGACCTAGACCACTAAAGAAACATGTCACACACTCATTAATGCCCACAAGATTCAAGTGATGCACATTATCTCACTTAAGCTCACTTAACTGACAAGAGAAGTAGTTTCAACTCACTTAACTGACCCGAAATAACAGTTACTAATAATAGTAACGACAAAAATCATTAATTAAGGAATGAATATCTCACTCAAAGAGGAGGTGTGCATTCCCCAATAATGGATGAGTTTTTTCATGGGGGAGTTGGAATAAATCAAGAATAAATCAAGAAAATCAAGAACCGGGAGTTGAGTCTTGATCGAAAAAGAACAGTTTTCCCTAAAATCTAGGGATGAGGCGCCCTTCTTCTCTATGTGGCAAAATTAGGTGAAATAAAGTGTGATGGAATGTATTAACCAAGATCTAGGAGTCTAAGCTAGGTATAAACTAATGTAAGTTAGGGTTATGCTCCAACACCTCCTTTTTGTCACCTCCAATTGCCTTATCTTGCCCATATCCTAACCAATTTTGACTAATACCGATGCACCTTCTGCCTAGTTTCCTCATCAGACATGCCTTTAAGAAATTATTGTGTACCCATGAGGTAACTGATGTTTAATCATAATTTCTAGTGATTTATTAATAATTAGGACTAAATATTTGATGTTCAAAGAACTTTCTAATTACTTTGGATGGTTCAAGCAAACTTCATGCTAATAGTTCCTATTGCTGAGATCGTCCGGTACTCATTGCTAGGATCGTTTGGTACTTGTTGCTGAGGTCATCCGGTACTTGTTACTAAGGTCATTTGATACTTGTTGCTGAGGTTGTCTGGTACCCATTTGTTATGCTCATCCAGTACCAGCTTGTATTCCTATGTGCGTCTGGTACCGATTGTTACGCTCATCCGGTACTCGTTGCTAAGGGCGTTCGGTACCGTTTATTATGCCGTCTGGTACCAAGATTATGCAGCTGTGTGCGTCCAATACCTGTTCCAAATTCCCAGGATTGGCTATTGGAACAAGATTGTTCTTGATGAGTTCAAGACATTCTATTGGTTCAAACATTCTCTTTTCATTGGAAGACACAATACATTTCATCACTCATGCACTTTGTGTTATGAGGATGAAATCACTTCCTTAAGAATCGCTATATCATCCAATTGTAAATATTATACAAACATTTGATGTTATCTTTAGACTTGGGTTGTAACAGCTGCTTCTCTTTAAAATAGAGAGCATTGTAGATGATAGGATACATATATAGAGAGATAAATAAGAAAATCATAGTTATGTTGTAAGTATTGTTTTGGAACAACTGTGAATTGTATCTCCATTTTATGAAGTAATGATATAATTTCCATTATAGATTATATGTTTGTGTTTACACCTTCTCTACTATAGTTTATCTTAAGAGCTACCTTGTTGGTACAGTAAGGGCCCACCGAACCAACTAAGGTAAGTCTCTTTGCAATTAATTGTGAATATGGTTCTTATTTCCCATGTGTGTGTGTGTGAACATAGTATTTTCAGATTTTGATTACATCATTTAATTCCTTCTTTGATATGTTTCAGCGATGCATTTGGTAGCATGTTTTTTGGACATCCTTCCTCAGTTTCCTGTTACTTTGGGGGGAAAATGGTCTACATTGATGTGATGGTAGTCCATGACTCCTTGGAGTTTAATTTGCTCCTCGGGCGAGACTATGTTTACTCCATGAAAGATTTTGTGTCCACACTCTTTCGAGTGATGTGTTTTCCTCATAATGGACACATAGTGATCATAGAACAACTTTCATTCATTGGATCTCATATGATGGTAAACCATTCGAATTCCTTGAACGGTCCTTATATGCCAGCGTCATCTTCCCCGCCGTAATTCAATTATGTGGCAAATTGTCCCATTCATTCAACTTCGAATGAGAAGGACTCTCTCCCTTATTCTGACTTAGATATGATAGTTGACACAATGATCTCTTTGATATGGATTTTAGAGCTTGATCTCCTTACCCCTATCGTGCCCCTCGACATGTAATCCTTCCAAAGTGTTGTTATTCCATCTTCTGAAGATCTCTTGGAAGCCATGATCAAGGTTTGTCCCTTGACATGTATTCCTTTCAGAGCATTATCCTCTTGGAAGCCATGATCAAGATGATAAATATGAGCATGGTTCCCATTTCTGTGTCAAGCTCATTAAAAAATGAAACAAAGCTTGAGGGATCCAACCCAACAAAGAGAATAATTTATTTTCTCTTTCAATCTCGTTAAAAAATGAAACCGATCGCCATGAGCATAGTTCTTTTCCTGTGTCAAGCTTGTTAAAAAACGAAATGACTAGTAGCGAGCATAGTTTTCTTCTCTATGGCCAGCTCGTTAAAAAATGAAACAAAGTTCTAGGAATCAAACCTAGAGGTTACATAGCATAGTTCTTTTCCTGTGTCAATCTCGTTAAAAAAAAATGAAACATACTCTTATGAGCATAGTTCTTTTCCCGTGTCAATCTCGTTAAAAAATGAAACAATTGCCTCTCCTGTTGAGTCGAGTATTCCATTACAACTCATACCTGAAACTTCATTCCATCCACCTCGATCATTTGATCCTTTTTCTTCCTCCCTCTCTAGTGAAACTTTTTCCTATTAGTAACTAGGAGTCTATTGGGTATAGAAATTGGTGATTGAAGAAGATTCAGTGGATGAAACAAAGCTCGGGGGGCATGTATCCAGCCCTTGATCATCATTATGGAGTTAAGACACTAGCTTCTCAAGATGGGGTTAAAGTACCAACCACCCACCTTTGGAATTTACATTGGGAAGTGTTGAGCACAATTAGTTTTCAGTTTCAAGCTCATTAAAACAATGAAGCCAATTCTGAGCATACTTTTCCTAGTTTCAAGCTCGCGAAAAAATGAAACCTACCCAAGCATAGTTTTACTTTGTTTCAAGCTTGTGTAAAAATGAAACCAATTTCGAGCTTGGTATTTGTTCTTTCACGTGCTCGTAAATACATGAGAATAGGTTACCGAGTATAATTTTATCACTTTTTCAGACTCGTAAAAGCTATACGAAAAAGGAACTTTTGGAGTTTCCTTTAAGCTCTTTTTAGACTCCTTAAATAAGAAAAGATTTCCAAGTAAGCTTGTCTTTTCACACTCGTTATATGGATTTGAAAAGACATCCACCTGGTATATGTTTACCCATTTTTCAGGCTAGATGGAATAATTACGAAAAAAGACCTCATTATAGAGAACTCTTTAAGCTCTTTTTGAACTCATTAAAATATGAAAAGATTGTCGAGCGATCTTGTTTTCTTTTGCGCTCATCAAAGTGAATTAGAAAGAGCGTCTGTTGAGCAGTAGTTTATCTCTTTTTCGGTCTCACCAGACTATTTACAAAAAAGGAACACCCTATCCATTGTGGTTAGGAGAGTTCTCCTAGGTTTCATTTTATACTTTTCCAGACCCTGGAGACTAACTTTATGAAAAAGTTCATTATGGAGTCCTCTTTACGACCTTTTAAGAATCTATAAAAATGAAAATGCCATTGAGTTTACCTTGTTTGGACTCGTAAAACCAAACATTGAAGGACCCATATGGGACTGAACACCTCCTTCTTCAGGTTCGTTAAAAATATGTCGAGGGACTCATTGCCAGATGAGCTATATCGAGCATCTGTTATCCTCCTCAAGATCGTAAAACTAGAAAGAGGTACTTGCCACTCATGGTGGGGAATTTTTAGAGGGTTTTTCCATCTTGTTATCTTCATTATCTGGCAGCCATTACTACTTTGAGTTTCCCTTGAAAATGCACCTATTCTATCATCATATATAACGACCGGATCATCCATTCTCTCTCACTTGACCACCATTTCCATCACGTGTCACGTTCCCCTACTAGGTCCATGACCATTTTTAGGTATTCATATGAGTTAATGATGACGAGTCAATTTTTTTTTCATGCATACTTGTTCAAGGAAAGTTTACCTGCATCTACCACCTACAGTTCCTTTTTGCCTCTTTATCCCAACCATCCCCGTGTCAGTTGTGCTCCATTATTATGATTTTAACACCATCTATATATTACATATAACATGTATGTTATATGCATTACCTGTTTCATGTCGATTGATGGTGTTTACATCAAGGACCTCCTTCGATGGATTTCACCCTGTCGATTACAACTCATTATCTAGGATTGAAATCTAGAAACTCATCAGTACCTTGAGACTTGCAGACATTAGTGGCAGGTCTCCTTGCATTTCAACAATGGGTTTACATCATTGGCTCCTGTAGAATGAATCTATGAGTGTTCAATGCCAACTCCTTTATTCACACTTTGTATATTGTACTATGTATCTTGGGTTCCATCATCATCATCGGTGGATTCCCTCACGTCTGTTAACAATATACATTAATGGCCGGTAATTAGGCAGTTTCTACCATGCTCGACTTCAACTCATTTATTCCCATGTTGTAGATTCATACCATTTTGATTAAGGATGAAGACCTTGGGATATGATCACACTCATGTAAGATGATATTCTTTCCCAAGATATGATGGAGAATATTCATGAGCACTTCAAATATTGCTCAGTTATTGAGTCATCTCGTTGATTTGTATGATGTGACATAGATCCACATTTGTACTTGGTCGTGGATATGATTTCACTTGCGTCTTGCATGGATCCACAGTGTATACTTTCGTGGCCATGATCGAGTCATGATTGGTTCTTGATGGATCCATGGTGTATTCTGTTGTGGGCATCATCCCATTACTTTTGTCATGCATGGATCCATAGTGTATTTATGGAGGCTATTCTCTTGTCTTTCTTACTGAGCATGGGTATTCCCGCCTTGGGGACCTTTTTTTGCAGGACTGGCGATGCTCTTCTCCAAGCTTATTTTCCCATAGCTCTGTGACTTGATTTATAAAGTGTTTCATCCATTAGACACCTCTTTCGACCTCACACTTTAGGGAGCATCTGTTATAATGTTATTTTCCACCTAATAATTAGGTTATTATCGCCTAAAGATCACCTAATATCTAGATCACTATCCCCTAGAAACCCCTCATTTTAACCCTTAAAACTTACCAATTTTTCCTTGGGTTTTTAGCTAAATTTCTTTTCAGTCACCCCCTGCCTTCATTAAAAGAGTGACCGAAAATGTTTAGTCACATTTTTCCTTCATTGAGGGGGTGACCAAAAGGTTTGGTCACCTTTTTCCTTCATTGAGTGGGTGACCAAAAGGTTTAGTCACCTTTTTACTTCATTAAGGGTGCAACCAAAAGTGATGGTTTCTCCTTTTGTCTTGCCAAGGAGCGACAAGTCGCTCTGTCTATGTGTCTAGGTAGCGACCAATTCTAGAAACTCCTATTTTTGGATTTGGTTTTGATGGATGAGACTTCCCACTAATTTCTCATGGTTTAGCCTTGAGAATGATTCCATTATGAGCTTGAGAATCTTATCCTAATAACTATATGGCCTTATACCTAAATCCCTATAAGAACTAAGCCATTTCCGATGGAAAAAAAGGAGGAAAGAGCTAGCAAGGTTACTCTGGTGATTTGGTTGTAAGACTTGGGCAAGGAGCTTGGAAAGAGACCATTGCATCAACTTCTCATTTATGAGTTGTAATATTTCTTCTTTGATTAATAGAAGACATACTGGATGTTTCCCTCTATTTAATTGTTCATATAAGTTTATGTATTCATTGGTAGAGAATTAATATAATTACATGTTATGATATGCTATTATATCTGTTTTAAATCCATGCATGTTTTCTTTGATCTTTGGGAGGTTTTCATGTATGAATTATATCTAGGAACATCCTTAGTTTATGTCTCTATTCCTATCTTAATCACTAGTAGAACCTAAGGGAGCTCAGCTCCTGCAGGGTGCAAAATCCCTACAATAGACACTCAAATTTCTCCAAGATATCATCCTCATCATTCTTGTAGCCATCATATGAATTGGCGTCAATTTTCTTCTAAATCAAATACCTACACCTCCTGTTATTCACCTCGAGGGGAATTAACAAATAACTCTTTTAGTATGTGGATGGATTTTGTAGCCCGAAGTATCTGTAACTGGGGCCCTTTTTGGTGGCACCAAGCACATCAACTTTGTTCCCTTCCAAGTCTGTCATCTTGGCCCCTACTTTGGCATAATTAGGACTGCCAAGCTCTATGAACAAAGCTTCCTAGTGCCCCTTTTCCCTGTTCAATATGAAAGGACCCTGGTGGATGTCTTAATTATAACACTGTGTCAATATCAAGAATGGCCTAAGGTCCATATTGTATATTTAATAGAAGTTAATAAACACATTTGGAAAAACAACTAATGATCCATAACCTTTTTCAGCATGCCTTATCGGTAAATATTAAGAATTTCCTTGACCTCAACTTGCTCCTCCATGAGATCCTCATCTGTGTACTTACTAAAAATATCATCATGTTTATTCTTCTCCACAACCATGCCCTCGATCGGTTTCTCATCCAGAAGGGGCACATGAGAAAATCTCTCTCTCTCTCTCTCTCTCACTGGTTTCCCTTGTACTGCTCTCCCATTTCTTCTACCACATCCTCATCTTCGTCAACTAGGACCAACTTAATGGAAATTAGCTCCTTTCTCTTGGTCATCAACTTGAACTCCCTCTAGATAGACTCGATCCTTTTCCACTCCCTCAACGCTCTGGCCCACATCTCCTCTTCTGTAGGTTGCTCTAATTTCTCCAAGATATCATTCTCATCATCCCCTTCACCACAATAAATGGCATCAGTTTGTTTGTATATCACAAAACTATACCTCCTCTTCTTCGCCTATGGGTGCTTATCGAATATCTGTTTGACATTGGGGAGGAATTTTCGAGCCACACTTGTACAATTGATTGCTAGAAGATGGCATGTTACAATCTTCTAACAACCAATTGTACAAGTGCGAATGGGAAATTCCTCCCCAACATCAAAGATATATTCAAAAATCTCAGTGAGGCGAAGAAGAGGAGGTCTAGGTATCTGATTTACAAGTGAATTGATGCCATTTATTATGGCAATAGAGATGACGAGAATGTTACCTTGGAGAAATTTGAGCGGCCCACGGAGGAGGGGATGCAGGACAAAGAACTGAGGGAGTTGTAGGGGATTAAGTATATCTAGAGGCAGGCTGGGTTGAAGATCAAGAGTGGGGAGGTCAATGCCATTAATTCAGTCCTATTTGAGGAATATGAGGATGTGGCAGAAGAAATGGGAGAGCATGACGAGGGAAACCAACAATAGAGAGAGTGAGAGTTTGTTTCCCATGTTCCCCTTCTGGATCAGAAAACAATCGAGCACATGGTTGTGGAGAAGAAGAAACATGACAAGCTTCTTAGTAAGTACACGGGTGAGGATCTCATGGAGGAGAAGGTTGAGGACAAGGAAATTCTTAATATTTAGCAATAAGGCATGCTGACAAAGTTTATAGATCATCAATTGTTTTTCAAGTGTGCTTCTTAACTTCTATTAAATATACAATATGGAGCTTAGGTCATTCTTGAGGCAGACACAATGTTATAATTAATACATCCACCAATGTCCTTCCTTCTTTAACATGGAAAAGGGGCACTAGGAAGCTCTGATCATAGAGCTTGGTAGTCCTAATTATGCCAAAGTAGGGGCAAAGGTGACAAACTTGGAAGGGAACAAAGTTGATGTGGCTAGTGCCACCAGAAAGGGCCCTATTTACAAATTCTTCGGGGCTACAAAATTCCTCCCCATACTTAAAGAGATATTTGATAATCCCCCTCGAGGAGAAAAAAAGGAGGTGTAGGTATGCGATCTATAAGCGAGTTGACGACACTTCATATTATGTCTATGGGAATGACGAGGACGATATATTGGAGAAAGTTGAGAGGCCCATGAAGGAGGTGATACGAGGCATAGCACTAAGGAAGTGGTAGAGGATCGAGTCCATGTGCTAAATTATGAGAGGCACTAAAGAGTGACCTATGTTTTTTCCTCCACAAAGCAAAACCTCCACAAAATTTAATTGTGGAGGTTTGCATATGTAGTTTGTGAATTAAATTATTTTTCTTTTGGCTACTACTGTTGCCACTGTGCTCGGCATCATCGACATATCCGATTCACATAAAATAATTTTTAGGCACACACACACACACACACACACACACACACACACACACAAAACAAATTTAAAATATAAAACACAAACATATATAACTAACATGTATTTATCAAAAACTAGAATTAGGTTCTATTTGCTAAAAAACGTGAAAAAGTAACCGGTGCTATTAACAACAACATATGCACTACATTTGGTGCTCCCTATCAAACATAAGGCACTGAACAAAGGTGTGTTAAATATAATGCACCAATGCATCATTGTTATTCGAGCATCGATATTTATAACAATGTGTTGTTATATATAATGCACTAGTTAAGGGTTGTCATACAAAATGACTTGTGATGCCATTTCACATATGAACTGTGTAACTTAGGGTGATTGGTTCTATGGAACACACCACTGTAGTAGAATTCATTAATGTTAAACCAAGCGGTGCACTTGTTTATATGAAACACACCGACACTCTATGTTTCTTTGAGCACCGATTACTTTTAATTGATGCGTTGTATTTTACGATGCATCGATAATGGACACGTTTTAAATGCACCATAATGATAATTTTTAAAATATTTTTTTGCGGTGCAACTCACCTAACCGCACTAGTGCATTTAGATGAATGTAATGCACCAATTCTCCATTTTAGATTTATATGCGTTGATATTGGTGCATTTGTCTTATAAGGCACTAGTAATAGGGTATCCTATAAAACAAATTGATATGTAAAATTATTACGTATTTTGATTGCTGTATTTTAGTTCACATCATCAATTTGTTGTATTTATTTGATGCATCATAGAGGAAAATTTTCATTTCAAAAACTGGGTAATTCATTTAATTAATAGATTGCACCAGTGCGTTTATCTCAATTGGCGCACTTCCTAGCATCTTGGCGGTGCTTACCATAAGACACACCGCATTGATAATTTGTGAAAATTCAGCCCAGTGTTGTGCTCTTTATAGTACCGGTATCTTTTTTGGACCTAGGCAAACTAATAGGTGAAATTGTTTTATATGAGCTTAAGTGGTGTGATGTGTTAATACAAATGCACTGATGCTACCATGTTATTGGAGCACCCACGTTTTGGGTAATGGTTTGTTTTGTCATTGAGAGCACCGGTCATGGGCTGTCCACCGAAACGCCCCCTAACACTGATGCATTTGGTTAACGTAAATGTTCCGCCGACCCAATTTTGATGGAATAAAAACTCGACGATGTGCTTTTGCTAACTGACAGTACTGGTGCGTTATAGTTTCCAGAGCACTGACATGATGTTTAACAATGTGTCATATAGTGTAACACACTGGTACGATTTGTGGCAGTATGGGCATCTCTTCGTTATATTGATTTATTGCAAATTAAGTGGTGTGATATGTTACTATGAACACATTGGTGGTATCATGTTATTGAAGCACCATCGTTTTGTTTAACAGTGCGTTCAGAATCATAGAGCATTGGTGACAGGGCGTAAAGGGAAATGCTCCGTTATGTCAAATTGATCAATTTTTGTTCTAGTATGGCTTCATTAATGACACTGGTGTATTTGTTTAAAATGGTTGTGCACCACTCAGTTATATTTCATGTATCGTATTTTTAGAGGTGCTCTTGATTAAATGGAATGCACCAGTGCTTCTATGTTCGAAAATCATTGAAATGTTATTTACCAAACATTGTCTTTTATAATGCACCAGATGTGGGTCATTTAAGTGAAAGAACTAGTCAAGTATGGTAAAAATTAGATGCACTAGCGATGCTTCTTACAATTAAGTTAGAACATGACACACCATCATGGGGTGAGCCGAATCGAAATGACTGCGTGGAGTCAAAATATTTTTTTTGAAAAAAGTCCCAAATTTCAAGCTAAATTCAAATTTTAAATGGATGAAAATGCAAATGGGAAGTGTTGTGTTGGTTTTTTCACATGGGTGAGCAAAAACACAACACTTACCTTCTTAGTTAAGTCAACTAAACAAGACAGAGGTTTGTGAGTTGATTAGATAATGAAATACACTTGAAACAAAGGAAATAAAACTAAAACAAAGAGAAATAAATGTTAGAGAAGCTTGCAAGAACTAGAACCATGAAAAGAAAAAAATCACCATCATATATAGCTACCAATGGATCAATATATTGATAGACTAAACACCGTAGATAAAGGCAGGGACTTATGAATCCCCTATTCCTCCTTGGGAGGGATCTTGAGTTCCCTAATAGAGAGCTCTTCTCTTCATACAATGGAAAATGACAATGATGAAGAAATACAATCCCAATCCTCTCAAGAGGTGAGTGGAATGGCCCTTGCTATAGTGCTTGAATGATTCAAAGAGAAATGAGGATTATCCAAGAAGAATTCTTGCAGCATAAAAATACCTTGAATTTCTTTTTTTTCTAACACACCCATGACACATATTTATAGTGTCCATTCATGGCAAGATACAATTGGTTCATAATGTGAAAAAGGGGCCTTTTAGGGAACTTCTTAGCCCTTGACCAACCTCCAAGCTAGATTGCTCTTAGATATGAGTGTCAAATCATGTTGGGGGTCGGACTAGAAGTGGTTGAGAGGATGACAAGATTCATAAATACGTTGTTCATGAAAAGTGTACGGATTTTCTCGTAGACAATCACGCATCTTGTGCGCTGAGGGCTGTGTTAGCCTATGCATTCTGCGCACTGTGTGTGCACTTCCTTTGGTGAATTTGTGCATTTTGATTTTTGAACCAAGTATATAGTTTTTTTCCTTTTTGATGGATTTTGGTGCCGTAGGTGGACAAATTGCTGTTGGAATTGATGTCTTTCTTCAACCATTGTGTGCGATGTTGCGGACAATTTTTCAGTGATAATAGATGCCCCCTGATGTGTGAGGTTAGGAGCATATGTATAGTTGAAATACATCAATGTTTATTTTACTGAGAGTGCCATTGTAAGGAAGAGTGAAGAGAGGAACTGCAAGAGCGATCCGCCAGAGGGAGAGGGAAAACTGTGGGAACCAAACCTTTCTCTAGGAGAAAAATAAAATCTGTATACAAATGAGGCGGGATGCCCCATGCTCGTGTCATGAAACCAAAATGTGGGACTTTAACTGAAGATGTATAATGATGTAGATAGCTGCAGTGCCCTTGGGGGCGGTTGATAATGACATATGACGGTTCTGACTAGAGAATTGGCTCTAAAGCGAGTAATGGACGACTGTAAGAATTGTTGATGACTCGCAGGCATTGATGGCCTATCAACTTCAGAGGTCTTCGGCTGGTATGAAAAAACTGCAATGGTCTCATAGTAAGACCCACCTTAACATGAGAGTTTGCTAAATTCAAATGTTATGGGGGTGAACAGAATAAAAAAACAATGATGATTCTCTCTATGCAGTTCGAGACTCCTCATTGAAAAGGTAATGAGAGTCAATATATTTCCACCCTTCTGGAAACTGTGTTGATGTCAACATGAAGGGAGACATGATGCCAATAATCTAAGGGATTCTTTAAATCCACTGAGTAATAGATGATATCAGGTACTCACGAGTAACATGAACGAAGTCATGATGATGTGGGACTCAAGAATTCCCTTATTTGGGGTGTTGAGGGATGATTGGCAGCAATCGTAAAACTAGATCTAGCGTCAAGGGGATGACTAGATATGAGGTTAAACTATGCCAGAGGCTAACAAAGTGGTCAAAATCAGAGATCGTGGGTACATGGATTTGTGATACTCGGGGTTTGTCAAAGATGTCGATATGAAAAAAGGTTGGATGCCCCAACCAAGGGCGACATGGTTTGCTTTGCCAGGTAAGAAGAAGGCCATCGAGGATGATGACTAAAAAGCTATGTATATGCTAGAAACAAGGGATTTATACAATTACCAAACAAATAAAGAATAATTTGAGTTGAGCATACATATATAGAAACAGGTGCCCCAATGAAAGATGTCTTGGCCTGTTTAGAGTACAAGTTTGTGAAAGAGAATGGGTGGAGGGTGGGGGCCCCATGGGTGGGTTTTTGTATTAGGTAAGTGAATGGAGGAAAATATGCAGATGGGAAAATTGTTGGTGGATGAGATGGAGGACTAATGAAACTGCGGGGGTGCAGTCAATAGAACCAAGTGTAGGATGATATTACCCGGGAGTCCACTGGGAAGGTTAGCAATATGATGAGAAGAAGTATGGGGTTCATTCTTGGAAGTGTGAAACAAACTATCGAGACTCCCAATCCTAGGGGGTGAAAGCAACATGAGTGCCAAGTTTCCACGAGGAACTATGAATGGGACAAATCATGTGGTGGAGAGTGCTATCGGATGACAGTACCAAAATATGGTAGAGGTAAAGATACTGCAGAGCCGAATGTAGGGACCCTAAAGGTAAATGTTAGAGTATGTGACCGGGATATGAAAATATTAATAGAGGGAGTAACTACATGCCAATATCATGCATATACTTGAAGGGGATGTAAGCTTGCTGAACAAGTACCTGCACACAAAAAACCAAATACCTGACATGAACAATATTTGATGATAAAGAACATATAACAACTATTTGATAAAACTGAAAGTGAGCATGCATACCTGAACATGGTGTTAGAAAAATGACCCTCCAAGGAAAAGTGCAAATGATAACCCAAGGAATGTGGATGTGTAGATGGTTGGATCAGGATCTCGTGGCTGAGAATAGATCAGAAAATGGAGGCTCTGGGCTTCTGTAACATAATGTGAAAGTTGGGAAAAAGGGCCTATATATGGATGGTGGGCCCACAATGCCACCTCATTTGCATTGAGATTATTGGTGATCTGGTGAGAGTGCTATGAGGTGATTTGGAATATTCCGAGAGCTTGGGGCTACCAATAAAGTGGGTGAAAGACCTATTGTGAGAGGAAAAGTGATCGATGATGGAGCGCATTCCAAGGTAAATTGGGGGTAGTCAGTTCCTCCAAGATATATTTGTCACAGTGGAACCTGTGAGAATATAGAGGATCTTAGGAAATGGTAGGGGGCACTGTCAATGAGTAAGTGTTATTGTCCTCAAGGGGTGAGGACGTATAAGGAATATTGTGTATAGGGTGTGATGGCTCTCTTGACATGAAAAAAATGTCACGATACCGGGGATGGTATCTCATTCGCGCAGGGACTGATGAAGACACATAACGAATGTTAGTAATGTGAGCCTAGGTAGGGAGAGCTTGAAAGGGCTCAGGCAGAGATGTGTGGCGTACCGTGGCTAACGTTTGGTGGAATTGAGGTAGAGATTGGAAATGATGAGTGTAATGGCCATATTTTGAGCATATGGCACAAGCAAAATTGGTTCGTAACCCTTTATTGCATGTGGTGGAGGGCTCTGTAGTAGCAGTGGATGTAATTGTAGAAAGAAATGGGGTTTCTTTGGGGAGATGGATAATATTACGTAACT
>JASDQU010099977.1:793526-846264 GCA_032191745.1 Picea mariana | reverse complement strand
CCTAACAAGGATGGGTTTTTGAATATTCTGAGGCCAATGTTGACGACCGAGAAAACTGGCGCGAATGAGAGGGAGGATGCTATTGATGTTGGCATAATGATTAGGCTCGTAATGTGTAAGTTGGTCAATGGTGACAATTTTTCCATTATGGGGGAACATCATCGTATGAGACACAGAAGAGGCTACCGCCTTCATAGCATACATGTAGCTACGTCCAAACAAGATATTGTAATCAAGTGGGGCGTCGATAACTTCAATGTCAATCAGGATGGTTTTTCCCCGAAGTTCTACGGGGACATTTTGGAAGAGCCCTTTAGGGGATGATGGGAGACCGCCGTAAGCTCTCAGGGTGATGGCAGATGGTAATAGCTCAGGTGAGAGGAGTTTCTTCCATACTACTTTGGACATATTACATGTGCATGCACCTTCATCAATGATACACCAATGAATTGTGATGTTCCAGATCTTAACTGGTATCTGAAAAGCTACCAGGGCAGGGAGGCATGGTTCTCTGCTATCTAGATCAAAGGTGATGAGTAAAGTATTAGCAGGGTCGATTGGCACCAAGGTGGAAAGCAGGGATTCGCGCTGTGATGGACATGATTGGAGGACCTCGAATAAATACATGGCTGTAGGAGACTATGCTAAGTAATCGACGATACTGTAATTATGGGTTGCCCTAGCATGAGGGTTATGTACATTCCGCCGTAAAGGTATGCAAGGTATACAAGGGGGTTGGGTTCAATGTTAGGGCCTGGAATAATCAATGGTTGTCCTGCTGTAGCTAGAGTTGTTTATGAAGTGGTTGGTGTAGATTCAGGAGGCATTCTATATGGACGACTACGTGTTTGTAGAAGAATCTCTTCTTTGCTGGTAAGGAGGATATTGCGATCAACTGGATTCCCGAGTTGAGTGGGACTTGGGTTTTGATATTGCCCCATTTGTGGTGGAGTAGGGTTTACCTCTTATTGTGTATTCATAACACCTTGGTGTGGAATGGGGTTTTGAAAAATGACCGAAGGTGGTGGTTGCAAATAATTTTGTGGAGCCTGCTGGGGGCAGGTGGTGTTAGAGGGTGTTGTGTGTTCATGGATGCTTTCATCCATTTGTAATTGACAAATTGGGGGTAGTGGTGAGTATAATTTCCATACTCACCACATAGAGCACAAGGGAAGTTAGTTCTAAGGTTATTGTTCTTACCTTGTCGCGATTGATTGTTATGGTTACCCCCTTGGGGGTTCTGGTTGCCCCCAGTGGGATAGTTTTGTTGGGGGTTATTTCCTCCTGGTCCTGGGTTGTTATTTCATTTTTTCCCTTTATTCTTGGAATTATTTGGTTGATGAGCTGAATTTTCTGTATTCCACTGTTTAAAATAATGAGCTTGTTGAATGGGAGAGTGCTGAACAAAGTTAACACTGACATGTGGTTGTCCTGGTGGAGGAGCGACCGACTGAGGAGGACTAGGAAATGGAAAATATGGATTGCTTTGTGGAGATGATCCATATGGCATATAGGAAGTTTAAGTACTTTGGCCACTGTTAGGGTCATATGCGGGAGTTGGGGGAGGACCCATACTTGAGTGAGACACCATATGCATCTAGGGTACCGGTGGGGGTCCCCCCAATGGATGAGGGTAGAAAATAGGATATGATTGTTGGTAAGGGGGGGGGGAGGGTAATAAGAAGTGAATCCATATGGTTGCAGATACTGATTTTCAACATAAGTAGGTGGCGGGTGGCCGTAAGGGTTGCAGTGTGTTATAGAACCAATCAACCCATCTGCAGCATGGGGCATCCTAGGGTTGTCCTGGCCAAATGGTATGGGTCTGGGTTCATCGGGTAATACTCTGTATAAGTAACCTGATTGGACATATATGAGGTCGAGTTGTTGGGCCTTGTTGATGGCTTCCTCTTCTAATTGAGGAAAATTTGATGCTACATCCTTGGCGATCACATGGATTGTCAATTTAAGAAACCAATCAAGACGTTGTTATTTGGTGGTTTCCTCTTTACACAAACTACGTCGCCGATGCCATTCATGGATGTGGTCAACAATATGGATAGAAATGGTTTGTTTAAATTTAGAGAGAAGTTCTAAACCAGTGTCATGACGAACTAGTAGTTGGAAAAATGAAAAAAAGGCCTTGGCCAATGATTCAAAGGTCACATGGGACCCTGATTTCTCGTCCACATACCATTTTCTTGATGAACCTGTGAGAGTTCTTTGAAATAAACTCAAGTGGATGGAATCATCCATAATGATATTTGAAGAGCACCATAAGTGGAAGGTCATAACATGGTTGGCGGGGTCTTCCCCTGGTTTTCCTTCAAACTTCAGAATGTCTGAAGGAAATTTTGTAGGCATATTGGGCCAAGTGGCATCATGCAAGATGGGGTCATTCATGAGTTTGGTTAAATAGGAAATTTTGAGTGATGCCACTTATGGAAAAGGGGGATTTGGCGGAGGATTAGTTCTAGCCATTGTGTGAGTAGGTAATGGACCTGTCCCTTGAGAGGGATTTGGTGGGTTTGTACTTCCTCCTTGAGAAGAAGTTTGACCCTTGCCTCCTTGTGAAGGAGAACTAACAAATGGATGACCTTGGGTATTTGACCCAAGTAAAGTGTAACCAAGTAAAGATGACCCCAAAACAATAGCACTTACTAAGGTTTGAGATGGTTGAGCCGGTGAGTTGGCAAGACTAGGGACTCCTCCTAGAATAGGAGGGATATTTTGCAAGCATATAGAAAGAAAAGGATTCAGTGGTTCGACTCCTATGGTTCTGACTAGCAAAGTGAATGTGTGGAAATGGTAACAAGAGATAAATAAATGAACAAGAGATTTTGACCTTCACAAAATAGTGTAACTCACAATTGCATGTAATCAAATGAACATCATACATAAATCAACTGTAAAAAAACAAGCATGTGGATAGGTGGATTTTGTTCGCATGGGGGAACAACAAAAACAAATTCTTGTGTCATAAAAGACCTATCATCCTTCCTCTCAATTTTTCATTGGGCCTTCCAATAACACTCAACAATGGGGTCTGATGCCACTGGAAGAGGAACTAGTGAAGGTTTGAAGCAATAAGTTATAATGAGGGGTAGAGGGTGCATATCCAGAAAGAGTTGGAGATATTTCCCAATAGCCACACAAAATATGATCAATGTACGATTGCAACCCACAACTGCCACCTGGGTAGATATCCTATGTTTGGCCACTAAGTACCTCGATCAAAGTGCGACATTTAGATTTTCAGCCTAAGAAATGGGTCACCGTTTGGATACCCTCACAAGAGTTGGGTGACTCAAGGAGAGATGCGCAGAACAACCAGACCTTGGCCTTCGACCCTTCACGGGTATCTCCCTGCCTTATGGTATAGAAACACTTGACTTGGAGGATTTGAAAAATCCCTATTCTCAACTTCTAATGTTTCAAAATGTGAGAACCTAATAATGGGGGGTTATTTGGATGCCTACCCCCGAGATCCTACCTAGACTAAAAATTTTCTTTTAGCATCTCCTTTAGAGGAAAAATTAGCGTGTTTTTAGAATTTTTTTAGATGTGGTGGGCTGAGAGATTGGTGTCATGGACCAACCTCATTTGAATTAAATTGGTTTGGATAATTTCGAAAGAATTAGTAAGATCTTTCAGAATTCCTTTGAAGTACTTTGTGGGTACTTAAAAATAAAGCTTACTTCAACCTCCACTATTCTATTAGAAATTATGTGTGTGATGAGTGGCTTTATGTGCAAGAAAGTGAAAAGTGTGCAAAATATTTTAATAAGTTAAGTGTGAGATTGCAGTATGTGGACTTCTTGTGGTCCTTACAAATCTTCTTACCTAGCTTACTATGTTTCTTTGGTACAACCTTGCGGAACATTTAAAGCCCTAAAGAAATAGCAATGTGGACATATGGGTCCTTACAAATCCTTTAAACTTCCTTGAATGTTTTCGATACTAAGAAATATTTTGAAACTATCCTATGATTCTGGACATGTGGGCATGTATGGCTTGTTACTTGATCTTTTAAACTTTCCTAGAGTGTTTTTTAAACTAAGAAATCTTTTTAGAAACTATCCTAAGATTGCAAACATGTGGGCATGTATGGGCCCTTACAAAGCTTTTAAAATGATTTCCAAAACTAAGAGGAACCCTAGGGGGCCTTTGTCCTCTCCTAATGATTTTTTAAGGGAGAGGAAATTTCCTTTTGACCCCTTTTATGATTCCCGAGATCACACTTGGGTGTGGGTGAAGAACATACTTGAGGGTTAAAATTGATTTCTAGTCCCAAATTAGTTGATTGTGTTTGAAAAAGAAATAACTTCAACTCAAAATGTCAAATGCCCAAATGAGCCATTCATGTGGCAACAAAGAAAAGAGAAGAATAGTGATTCTTTTTACCCCTATGTGCTTAAGTTAGCTAACCTTTCTTGTGAGAAAGGACTCTAAGTGTAGTGTGGTTGCTTTACAAAGTGCAGGAAATTAAAATCTGAAGGCAAGGGGCCCTCAAATGACTCATAAAAACCCTTACAATTTGCAAAAAATGAACTTATGTGTGGGATGTAGTTCTGACAGGCGCGCAAAGGGCGCATAATGCGTAGAGTAATGGATACTGTCACGCACATAGTGCGCTTCTGTGTGCCTTGAAAGTTGCGCACTTCCTCTCATGCATTGAGAAATAAATTTCCAAGTGAAATTCTCTTTCCTTGGCTCTGAATGTAGACTTTGGAAGGATGGACTAGGCCAGTTTTGGTACATGTGTTAAGCCCTAATATTGGCTCATTACCCCTTAATTGGGGCATATTATATTAGTAATGTTATTTTATTTATGTCAGCGTTAGGCCATTAGTTGTAATTATACCTCCTAGTCTCCTATATATACCAAGGAGACATTTTCATTTTGAATCATCTTGTACTTGAACATTTAAGTGGGGTAAAAGGAGGTTTCCCCCTCGAAGAGGCTTATTATCTGAAATTGTATCTTTTTCAAGGCGTTGAGTACTTTTTCTAAGGTTTTTCTATGATATATTGGTATTTGGTTCTTAACAACATGCATATCAAAACAATTAAAAATAAGTGCTCTCAATACTTAAATAGGGAGGAATTTGATACCGATACCTAGTATGGTTGCCAATATGTTGTGTTGGTTTTGTCACATGGGTGAGAAAAAACATAACACTTACCTGCTTAGTTAAGTCAACTAAACAAGATAGAGGTTTGTGAGTTGATTAGATAACCAAATACACATGAAACAAAGAAAATAAAACTAAAAACAAAGAGAAATAAATGTTAGAGAAGCTTGCAAAAACTAGAACCATGAAAAGCAAAAAATGAACATCATATAGCTACCAATGGATCAATATATTGATAGGCTAAACACTGTAGAGAAAGGCATGGACTTATGAATTCCCTCTTCCTCCTTGGGAGGGCTCTTGAGTTCTCTAATAGAGAGCTCTTCTATTCATACAATGGAAAATGAAAATGGTGAAGAAATACAATGCCAATCCTCTCAAGAGGTGAGTGGAATGGCCCTTGCTATAATGCTTGAATGATTCAAAGCGAAAAGAGGATTCTCCAAGAAGAATTCTTGCAACATAACGTCACAAGGTAGGCATACCCATACTCGTTGAGATAACTCCTGATATAAATAGTGAGACAATGAATAAGTCTCGAATACAACATCGTGCAAGAAACCATGGATGAAATATATTAATATGACATAATCAGTCTCATATACATATATATGGGTGTTAAAATTTGAAGTACATCCCAACTGTGACTGAACTAAGTACATAAGAAATGATGCACCCATGTTGAAGGAAGGGGGTGGAAGAGACCTGAGAAGCCCTGATAAACAAGAATGGGGCTTCAAACCCCCACATGTAATTCTATCAAAATATGTGAACTACAACTATCTATAATTTTGGGTGCATATGCAAATGCACTTTCTTACTTCAACACACTTTCTTTAGTGTCATTTTTACCTTGCATGCATTATTTTATTTAGTGCTTTTGTACACATAGGAAATAAAAAAAAACATTTCCTTATTTTCTTTAGTTCTTTCTTCCACAGATGAGTCATTTGTCCTTAGATTTCAAAGTTCTTATTCTTCCATAGTTAAGTAAAAAATGAGCCTTTCGCAGTTTGGCTGAACTTAGCTCATGTGGAATTCTGCTTTTGAAACTAAGCATGGTTACCTTTGTTCACTGTTTTGTAGGTTATTGTGATCTCCTTTACTACCTGGCTAGCATGGTTTGTAGCAGGAAATATCGGTTCATACCCAATGTCTTGGATCCCTTATTCCATGGATGAGTTTGAGCTTTCTCTTCAGTTTGGCATATCTGTCATGGTTATAGCTTGTCTCTGTGATTTGGGCATTGCAACACCCACTGCAGTCATGGTGGGTACTGGAGTAGGTGCCACATAAGGTGTTCTCATCAAAGGGGGAAAGGCACTTGAGAGTGCACATAAAGTAAGTGATATATTGGCAAAATACCTTTTCGTTGTTTGAATATGAACTAGGTTTCTAGAGTTAGAGAATTATTTCTCTGAGTCTGGTTATGTTCGTCTTTTAAAATAAAAGGTTCATTGGTGAAAGGAGATTTTTCTATCCACAGGTGGAGTGCATTATATTTGATAAGACAGAGACAATCACTATTGGAAAACCTATTGTTATTAACACTAAGCTTATGAAAAACATGGTCCTGCATGAATTCTATGAAATTGTTGTTGCAACAAAGGTAGGTCCTGCAACTTTATTTTTGATTACCTGATTTTCTTAAGTTGGGATCAGTTAATTCTTGAGTGGCCTATTTGATTGACTTCATTTTTGTTATTGGTCTTGTAGTGGTAGTATAGGGGTTGTTTGGATGCACATTGATGCATTCCTGTATAGCCAACTATTACAAACATAATACTGATTGATCTTTACCTAAATTTATATTCAAAATCATTCTACAATTTTGGTTATGTTCACAGTTAAAGGATTATATGTCTCATTAGCTAACTTGAATATTGGGTTATGCTCCAGGCAAATAGTGAGCATCCTTTGGCAAAGGATGCGGTTGAGTATGCCAAAAGTCTGAGAGGAGGAAATTCAGAGGAAATTAGGCTGCCTGAGGCACAAGATTTCATGTCTATAACTGGTCATGTTGTTAATGCTAGAGTTTACAACAAGAATATTCTTGTAGGAAATTTTCTTTACAAAGAAAAAAAATGAGAGCTAGGGAACCTCTAGCACCAATATCTCTACCACCAATATCTTTTACTCACTTACCGATGATTTTGTTGGCATTTCTCGAGCTAGGGCACCTCTGTCACTTGAACTAGGGCTGCTATGTCTCCAATGTAGTAGCTCCATCTCTCCTTTGTCTCCAATGCAACATATTTGGCTCTGCTCTGGATAGAATGTGGTGAGGTGAGATAGGGCTCCAATGCCGTGGCTTCGGCTCTGCTCTAGAAATAATGTGGTGAGGTGATCAGATAGGGTTCCAATGGGTGCATAGCTTTAGCTCTGCTCTAGATAGAATATGGTGAGGTGAGATAGGGTATATGCGATCATGAGGTGAGGCTACGAGAGGGAGGTGAGGTTGCAAGCGCAAGGTGAGGCTACGAGTGTGAGAGTTAACAATTGATTGTTTTTTTTTTTTTTTTTTTNTTTAAATTTTGGATATATATTGTATATTATATATTATATATAAATTATATTATATAATACAACATTAATATACCACATTGTAATTAATGTTAGTTATACAACTGTATAATTATACATCCTAGGCTCATCAACTCTTCCCATCACTACATCCTAGGCTCCTAGGTCCTTCCCGATCAAACTAAATGGTGTGATATAAGCATTGAGATTCTCTCAAAGAAAAAAAAAGTATACCTAAGACAAGTTTAACCCCACTTTGTCATCAACAAATCGTCAAATTCCTCCTTAGTATAATTAGTAACATTTGGGGCCATCCAAAATGTGTGCCTTATAGAACTCTCTCCCCCATCAACATGTGGCCACCCAAGAAAACATGTGGGCCATAAGATCCCAATATTTTCACTACCATGGTCACCATATCTCACATCTCCTTAGACTAGATCACACCAATAGGGATGGCACCATCAACCTTCTTCATCCCTCACTCACAGTGAGCCTTGATCAATTCCTCCAAGGTCCTACCCCCTCATAGTTGGGGCCAACTATCTCCCACCTATTCACAGAAGGGAAAACCAATCATGAAATAGATGTCCAGTAGTGTCAACTCTATACATTTTCCCTGAATCTCAAAACACTCCCCATCAAGATACCAAAATCTAGTGATCCTCCTTAATAACATCTCATTAGCACACATAAAAGGGTTTTGAAGTAGCTTGAATAACCCATACCATGCAAGATGACTCCCCACTTCTGGTTTCCCAGCCACATCATTCCATAGATCCTTAAAATTTCTCCCCCTCTAGTGAATATGCTCATTTACCAATCAAAATCAAAGGGAAAAATCACCATCATTACTACACATATAATAGTTTATTTCTTGTGCCATCTATGCATAATTTTTCCTCATAAGTGTGCACATTGCACAATTTTCCATCCAACAATTGCACAGTGTCCTTGCATGGGGATATTTACCTTCACACTACACAATGCACACCTATATCTTGAATATTTTCATGTCCTGTCACTATTTACATAGTAACTTCATGTATTGACCCCTGGTGTGACATAGGAAACTAAAGATGGAATAGTTGTGCACCTGCTTTGTATTTTCCTCTCACCCTATATGAACTTACATAAACCCTAATGGTATTTTATAAGGGTCATACAAGCCTAAATATAGAAAAATGAATGGACAAAACTAAAGAGGAGGTCAATACCCTCTTACGTGGTGATCACTAAATTGAATTCTAAAAGTCGAGTTGGCTTTATTGTTTTTTTCTAAGTACTCACAAGCGATTTGTATCAAATGGGTATATGATAGGGTGTGATTCATCACATGTCATTGTCCCTTCACTAGACAAGGAGAGTCATCATTGATCCTTGACTTGGTAGTTTCTCACATGCTGAATGCCAACTCATCATCACACGATTGAAATTCATACACATTGATGGTTCATGTGTCCTAGTTCTACTTGAATACCATTGAAATTTTTTGATCCTATGATCCTATATTGATCCTATGTGTCCCATGATCATATATTGAACTTTGTTGAGACACATTCATGAGCATGGGTATGCTCGCCTCATTGACACCCCACATTGTGGTTTTTAATTGTTTTGCAAGTGTTATCCATTACTAGTTTTTAGACAATCCTTTCTACTTAGATGCTCTTCTCACTCTCAAAAATATTGTGTTTTCACGACATTTGGGGTGAGAAAAACATGATGTATTTAGAATATATGATTTTCTCCTAACCTCACACATCAGGGGGAAATCATTATCACCTTAATTTTCCTCACCTATTGCATTTAATTAGTCATACTTGGAAACATCATCAATTCATGTATTATCTACATCATGCACCCCATCACATAATGTTATGGGATTTTTGTACCTCATCAAATCTAGTCAAAACCATTAGTTTACCATTTTATGGATGATGGAATTTATCTTATATTTTCTACGTGTGTCGCATGGTAAAATCTTCAAAAATTCCATGGCCCTCTTTAATTCAAAAGTTGGTTAGCTCGCAACTCATAAATGTGTGCATTCTTATTTAGGAAATGTAGTGGGTATGTGTGGACTTGTTTAGACCTTTATAGCCAACATCCCCTTATAAGTGTCTATGTTATGGTTCCTCCTTGTAAATTTGTGACTTGAGTCCTCATAGACTTATAGAGTGGGTGGGTTATGATGCCAAATTCTTTGGCCCTTGATAGCATTTCATTTTCCATTATGTGAGTGGCATGCATCCTCAAGTTATAGACACACTCGAGCCATGGATTCGCAATGATTGTCAAGCATTGCAAAATATAACCATGCAAGAAAAATTTCATGGGTATTACCATAATCAATTCATCTTTGTAAACCACTTTTTGCTCAAATTCACATTCATGGACGTCATTTGGATGTTTTCCTTTGTTTTGGATGAGTATATTCCCAATTGTTCTGCATATTTACCACACCAATGTTTAAATCTCTCTATTGGCATGCTTGTGTTCATGTGCACTTTTGCTCACAAAAATGGTTGGGGCTAGGACGTGCAAGAACTACTAAATTTGTACCCAAAATATGACACATTAAAATGGACACTATATTGAACTCATGAACCATATATTGCCTATTTAGGGCATGTGTGATGGCCTAATGGACCACACATGTCCATGATATTTTAGAGACAAAGTTTATGATCGTAGACCCTATATTTTGGATTTAAACTATTACATGGGCCCCAAGAGTCATCCCCAATTCACCAATCCTCAATATGGTGACCATATCTCACTTATAAGCTAAATATCCCCTACATAGGCCAAGGAATAGGCCCGAAGAAACATACTTGATGTTATAAATATCAAAATGGCCACCATATCCAGCCACTTACAAGACAAAAATTTCCCAGATAGGGCTTGCATGTTGGCTTATGGTCCAATGCATGGCTCATGAACCCTAATTATGTCATGGACCATGGATCTTATAAATAGATTGTTTGGTGCTCTAGGGTTGATGGTTATCGTGGCATAAGACATAATCAAGGACTAAAATTAATGGAGGGTGACCTTATGCTATATAATTTATCTTTGGTGCTCATGCATCATGTGTGAGGGCTTGAGACACCACACAGGAAACATACAAAGTGTTGGATTACTAAGAGGGGGGGGGGGGTGAATTAGTAATTGCATAATTATAATCCTTTTTCTTCAAATAATCCAAGTGTTATATCAATGTAGAATTATTATCCAATAATGAGCAATAAGAAATGAACAATCACACACATACACAATACACCAATGTTTTACGTGGAAACCCAAATCGGGAAAAAACCACAGAATGCTTTTTCTTATATGTATTGAAGAATTACATTCATTGGAAGCACCAACTTCCTTTGCTTTCCAGCTGCAACTAGAAGGAGGCTCCAACCCCCTAGTTTCTCAGGATACAACCTGAGGGAAGCTCCAACTCCCCAATTCTCTGGTTACAACCAGAATGAGGCTACACCCCCCTATGTTCTCTGGCTACAACCACCTGTCCTTGCCCCGTCCAACTACCCTAAAGTAGAAGTAGAATGATGGAACCAATGGCAATGTCACACTATCACTATGAGATATACTGCTGTAAACCTGTACCAATAAACCTGAACCATGCATCAACCATGCATCAACCTGTACCTCAACCTATAATCAATTTGTACCATAAACAAGTGCATCAACCATGCACCAACCTATACCAAACAATTTGTAATCAACATGTACGATAAACACGTGAAACAAACCATGTACCAAGTATGTACCAATCATGTGTCAACTACTCATCAACTATGACTCATCAATATGTACCAACATCATCAACTATACACCTCATGTATGTGCCAACTCATCAACTACTTGTCTTAATCATGTACCCAACTTGTACCTCAACCAAAATCCCTCATCAATTTCATCATCCAAATATGATTTATAACTCTGTAATAGACCTGGTGTATATCATCACATACCTGCAAACCTTCCTTAACTTTAAACAACAAGAGACTAACATTTACATCAAACTTTTCTTTAGTCTCACATGACTAGTTTTGGATTAGTCAACAACCCTAACTTGAAATAATCATAACTTTGTACCTATAATGAATAAATATTTGAAACTAATACACAATGTTCTTCAGTGTTTTTTATGTAATTCCTATAGGTTTCACTACTTGGAACCTCTCAAAAAAGTAGTTATAGAAAAAATGGCATACCTTGTTGAATTCTAGCTTATTCTAGAGAGCGACCTTGTAGAGCGTGCCCCACATGGAATATTTTATGAATCGATCTGAAAATGTTACACAGAATAATAAAGACTGTACTATAACCAACACATTTGGTCTTACTAAATTTGGATATTTTATGAATAAGTTATGACGTTTTTACCCGAAACACCTGTTTTTGACTAGTTTCAGGACTAGCCACAAACCCTATTTTCCACGAAGTGTAACTCCAAAAATACATCGACCCACAAGCTGATTTTTTTACCACAGATACTTGGATATGTTTCCTCAATGGAATAGCAATTTCATGGTCTGAATCTGTTGGCGACAGAAGTCACTCCTGGATTTCTAGCAGGAGCAGAGCCCGACGCCCATCAATTTATGTCACGGTTTGTTTATAGATGGGTGATCAAATGGAGGGAAACTCAAAACAATAGCGTTCCAACTCTGAAACTAGGCCAGGTATGCATGAGCAAGTGAGGTCTTGTGTAAACTTTAGACAGTGATCTATAGTAAGGGGTGAACAGGCAGAAGACTTGTATGAGAGGAACGCGGAGGTCTGTTATAGACAACAGGTTTCTAACAGGCTGAGGAAGAAGACGTCCAAATGCAATATCATCTTACACTCAAACGCAAAGGCCGGAGAATACAACTATGCGACAATAAATCTTTTATCATAACATAACTGCAATAACTCACGTGATTCAGTCAATCACGAACTCTCTTAGCATGAGACGAAATTAGACGGAGTAAGAAAAACTGTCTGTCATAAAACAATAAATCTCATATACAGATGCATAAGCTGAAAGCTAGAATAGCAGTTAAAACATTACAGTAGGGATCTCTGCTCAACCATCCATGCTTACAAAATACAACAACTGAGTCTATATACTCAGGAAAATTCACCTCACAGAGGCACATCCAAACATCCAAGGCTTGGTGTCTTTTCAGTCAAACTCGTACTGAAATCCTTCTTCAAGCGCTACCTTAACTGCACATGGCCATCTGCAGGAGAAGAGTAGCTGGGCCAGTAAATGCTGAGTTAGTGTGTGCAGGCCTCCTCCATCTGGTCGAGAACTCGGCATGGATTCTCTAGAAAAATGGGTACACAGGACCCTCTCGAGCAGACCATTCACCAGGCCCTCCATACTTCGCACTTAATGACTAAGGAGAGGTTTCAACTACCCCTCCTTACCTTCATTTACTCAGAGAGAGAAACAGTATTGAGATCAAGATGAAATGGCACCTGGAGAACACGGTGACCCCTTCTGCATCCAAACCCGGTGCTTTGGCCCTTTGCGCAGTCCTTTCTACCCCCCAAGTGACCATGGGCTGTGACTTCATGCTTTCGTCATTCACGAATGGAAAGAGTTAATCCTTGCCGATTAAAGTTGCAAGGGGCGAGGAGGCGAGGAGCCTAATTGCGCACCATGTGTCCCTCTTCAATGGACGGTTTTGAACTTCTCGGCATTTCTGTGGGCCCAGGCTCTGGACGCCCTCGGCACTTCGTGACTCGTGGCTGGAAGAGGCTGGTCCTCGATCATAAAAGTTGCGAGGGGCGAGGAGGCAATGAGCCTAATCACACACCACGTGTCCCTCTTCGATGAACGATTATGATCTTCTCGACATTTCTATGGGCCCAGGCTCTGGACGCCCTCGGCACTTCGCGACTCGCGGCTGGAAGAGGCTGGTCTTTGATCATAGAAGTTGCGAGGGGCGAGGAGGCGAGGAGCCTAATCGTGCACCACGTGTCCCTCTTCGATGGATGGTTGAGATATTTTTGGTGGTACCGTGGGCCCATCACTAAAACTCTTTTTACTTCGTGATTTGTGAGTTTGCGGGTCGAAGACCCTCGGCTCCCCGAGATAGCGATATGAACCGGGCGCCTCCATGGTCAGCGCTCTTCACATGTAACCGTCGGCTAGGGCCCAAGTATTAACACCTCTTGCAACTCGTGGCTTCGCGAGTTGGAGTATTGAACTTTGGCATCCTTCCCTCGCGAAGTCCCGAGACACGATGGTTAGTGCAGACTGACCCCTTCCGGGCACTTTTGTAACTCACAATCTCGCGCAACCAAAAGACATGGTCCGCCCTTCGAACTCACACACCCCGAGTTCGAAAAACACTATTGTACTTATACTGATCTCGATTGCCACCCTTTGAAAATATTTTTGTGCTATACTTGGCGTGACTCAGTTAATCTACGATTTCCCATCAATTGCTGTTCTACTCTGTCGTTGGATATTTTCCGCTGAAGGATGCAATGCCCGCTCACTTGATTTTAAGTCTGAAAAGGACTTCTTCTGTGTGCCGCGTTCGAGCACTTTTCGCGCTACCTGTAGATATGAACATTCTACCCCCCCCTACAAGAAATATCGCTAACATTTGGCTCCATGGGGGATAGAGTCGTCCCTGTGATGCTCTAAGAACTCCTTCTGCAGCTTCAGTGCCTTGCCATTGGGCTATGGAGTCACTAATTAGGCCGAAAACATGCAAAAAGAAACTAAACAAAAAAACTAAAAGACAATATTTACAAACAGAGGAGCCGTCTAAGGCTTATACCAAATATTTTTTCAGAAAATGCCCATTCACTGGGCTGTTGAAAACTTCTTCACCTTCCATATCTTGCAGCCCATATGTGTTGTTAGAGAAAATATCAGATATTTTAAAGGGGCCGATCCAGAGGGCGTCGAACTTGCTGTGCTTGCCTTTATCCTGTTTAGGTGTGTCCCACTTGAATACCAAATCCTCGATCTCGAACTCCTTTTTCTTGACTTTTGTGTCAAAATCCTGCTTGATCTTCTGCTGATGACTATAAGCTGCGTCTCTCACCTGTTTTCTAATCTGCTGCACTTCCACTATCTGATGAATTCTTCTGATCATATGATCTGGTTCTCCCTCGTAGTCTTGAAAGAACTTCGCCACGGGTAAGGCGAGCTGAGTAGGGAAAACCACCTTTGCTCCATAGACTAGTTGAAACGACGAAGTGCCCAGAGACTTCTTCGTTGTGACACGATCGGCCCACATAGCAAACTTAAACTTTGAATCCCAGGCTCTTTTGTTATCCTCTAGCAATCTTTTGATGATATTTATAAGGCTTTTGTTTGAGGATTCCGCTAAACCATTTCCCTAGGGATAGTAGGGGGTGGAGTGAATTAGCGAGATCTGGAACTGCTTGCAGAACTTAACTAGAGGTTCAGATTTGAAAGAAGCAGCATTATCAGTGACGATTCTACTGGGACAGCCAAATCGGGATATGATATCCTCCAGAAAGCTGATAATTACTTTGCGTGATGCACTTCTAGTGGAGACAACTTCTATCCACTTGGTGAAATAATCTGTCGCAGTTAGGATCCATCTGTGCTGGCCACTTGAGGGAGGATGAATTTCTCCGATGAAGTCCAAGCCCCACTGCTGAAAAGGTGCCGAAGCTACTATGGGTTTCAATGGCAGTGATTTGCGCTGTTGCTTTCCTGAGAACTTTTGACATTTGGTGCAAGCTCTGATCTCCCTGCAAGCATCGGGGAACAAAGTGGGCCAATAATACCCAACTCGGAGTATCTTGTGGGCTGTGGTCTTCCATAAATGATGACCTCCACAAAGGCCACTATGAAAATCAAAAATGACTTTCTGAGCCTCTTGTGGGTCTAGGCATCTCATAAATACCCCTAGAGGGTCTTTCCAGTACAAGGTTTGGTCAATGAGGCAATACCTGACCGCCTTGAGCTTTAGAGCCCTTGCTTTTCTTTTTCCCATTCCATCGGGGGGCTTCAATTATTGTAGAAAGTACAAGATATCCTTGTACCAGGAGCATGTTGCTAGGGACAAGGCACCCTAAAAATTCTTGTTGGATGACTCAACTTGCTCATTGATGAAGCTAATCCCTAAGGCTTTGCAATTAGATTCAACCAACAACTTGGCCAAACCCTGCCCCTTTATCAACTTGGTGGGCTTAATCTCAAGATCAAACTCTAGGATCTTGGCAATCCACTTACCTCTTCTTCCGTCTATGTCAAGCTGTATAAGAATGTCCTTCACGGAAGCTGAAGGAACATATGCTGTTACTTTTGAATGCAAGACATAGACTCTGAAAGCTTTAAGCACTTTCACTAAGGCATAGGCCTGCTTCTCCATGATTTCATACTTGGTCTCCACATCTCTTAACACTCTGCTGAAGAAGGCGATGGGCTGCTCATGCCCTTCCTCATTTTTCTGCAATAAGACCGCCGCCACTGTATCAAAAGAAGCAAAGGAGAAAATTAAGAACTCTTTGGAATAATCAGGACTGATTAGCACAGGCGCCTCAGTCAATGCCTTTTTTATTTGGTCAAAAGATGCCCGAGGCTCAACGGTCCATCTCACTTCGCTTCCCTTTCTGAGCATTGCTGTGATGTGTTTTACCAGTTTAGCAAAATTTGAGACGAATCTCCTCAGGAAGTTAATATTTCCTAGAAATGCCTGGACCTCTTTCTTAGACCTGGGAAGTGAAAGTGTCTGAATTGCTTCTACCCTACTAGGATCAATCCTCACTCCCTCTGTTGACATTATATGGCCTAATAGCTTCCCCTCCTTCATAGCAAACAAATATTTCTTGGGGTTTAGGGATAGGCCAAACCTTCGACACTTCAAGAAGACTCTCTTCAGATGACAGCGGTGCTCCTTGTCTGTCCTGGAGAAGACTGTGATATCATCTAGATAGATAACCACAAACTGGTCCTTCTCCCCGATGAACGCTATATCCATAGCTCGCTGAAACGTAGCTCCTGCATTCATCAATCCGAAAGGCATTTTGGCGTACATGAATGTCCCCCAAGGAGTGGTGAAGGCTGTCTTTTCTCTGTCCTCAGGCATGACTGATATTTGATTATACCCTGAAAACCCATCAATCATGGATATCCTAGATGCTCCAGTTACCCTCTGCAATATGTGTTCCATCTTAGGTAAGGGGTAATTGTCTTTCTTAGAGCTTCTATTCAGGTTTCTAAAATTGACACAAAGCCTAATTTCCCTGCTTTTCTTCCTTACTGGGACCAAGTTGGCCACCCACTCAGAATATCTCAAGGGGAAAATGATTCGTGCATTCAACAACTTTTTAACTTCCTGCTCCATGACGGGTAGTAACATGGGATTTATCTGTCTCATCTTCTGTCTAAATGGTTTAGCCTCTTCCTTTAGTGGGATTTTGTGCTCGATGATGGATGTGTCGTATGTCTTGAGGTCTTCATATGTCCATGCAAACACATCGGCGAATTCTCTGAGCAACTCCGTGTACTCGGCCTTCTGTTACTTGATAATTTGACAAACTTGGGCTCCTCCATTGTGCCAATGTTGCATTCGGTTGTCTCAACATCTTCATTTGAGACCCTTCCCTTTACCGGCACATCGTTCCCATCGAACAATCTTTCTAAAGGGACAAGTCCTCTCGGAATGTGATTGCTGGGCAGCTGAATGATATGATGATTAGCAATTTTATTTACAAACTCCCCAGGGCGAGGGTTACCTTCCAGGTCGGGATCCTGGTCGATATGCAAAGCCGAAAATTCATCCACTGATTGGAGAAACCTTTCGATTTCAGAATCATCCTCGAACAACTTCCAATGCTTGACATTTTCCAGCACCGAGGGCCTATATCTTATATCAACATCATTTTTTACCATAGGTGGCAGAGGAAATTTGAGCAAACTAGCTGAAACAGCTAAAGAATCAGCCAAAGTATTTTCTCCCCTCCGAATGAAAGAAATGTTAAAAGCCAAGAAGAAATTATCAATAAGGTCCCATACTTCATTCCTATAATTTTTGAGTCGGGGATTATGGGCACGATAGGCATCCCTTACCTGCTGAATAATCAACTCAACATCTCTGAATATTGCTATTTCTTCGATTCCCATTTCCTTTGCGGCCCTCATACCCAGAACAAGGGCTTCGTACTCCGCCACATTGTTGGTGGCTTCAAATTCCATCTTATATGACAGAGACACGACCTCTTGAAAAGGTGATATGAAAACCACTCCAGCGCCAGCGCCTTCGCTAGAAGAAGCTCCGTCAAAAAACATCTTCCACACAGAGGAGCTTTGAGGGGAAATCGGATGATCAGGGCTGGGATGTTTTCTGATTAGTAAAGATCTTTCAGGGGCATCGGTAAGTTGCAACAAACTAGACCCCAAGTCAGTGTCAAGTGAAAAGATGGGGTGATTGGTAGGGTCTGCTTCATCACTGACAATATAGGCCAGCTGGGCTTCTCTGTATAATCTCCTTTGTTCCCCTCCAAAGACCGGAATGGTGGCATATGTGAGATCCATCTGTAGTGTCCCTAATAGTTTTTTGATCCACGATCTAGACAAAAACATACCGAATTTGGGGGGAACATTGGCTACCACAATATCCATGACCACACTTTTCATGGGCAGCTGAAACAAGGAAACCGCCAGGTCTTTGATGACTCCTAGGCACTGCACTTTCCTTGAATTGAAGGAATATAAATCATGATAAGTTCTTGTCACCTCGAGTCCCAAATCTTCCATGACTATTTTTGGCATAAGGTTATGGGAAGCCCCTAAATCCATGAGGCAGTTATGCAACACTTTATCATGTATGTTCAGGGATGTGTAGAAGGGGGGGGATGAGTCATCTCTATATTCTACCATGGGACCTAGGATGACGACCGGTTTCTCATCTTGAAGGTTCACTGAGTCAGAGGGAGGCTGAGGGGACTCAGAGTGTAGCAGCTTAGAGAGGGATCGTTTAAAATCTCCATTTTTAATCAGCTCAGAGATGGGGACAAGAATCCTAATCTTTTGAATTTCATGCTCAAAATTAAAAGGGGAAATGAGCTTAGGAGCTTCCCTTACCTCCGTGGCAGGTTCTTTGGCTGCTGGTAAAGCACTATGAGTTCTCTTCTCTTTAGTTGTGGTTGCTGCAACTTTAGTAGGCTTATCTGCTATGAGGGGCTGGTCTTGGCTATCAAAGTCTCCTTCTTTCTTTCTTGACCTGAGGTTGTATCTGTTAGAGGGCTGTCCGACCCTTTCTCCCTTTCCTAACTCATGGATCTGAACGTTCATTAGGGATTTTTCATATGCAGATTGAGTCAAATGGGGAAAAGGAGGAGCTTCCTCAACACAGTGAATTTCAGGGTCGAATTCACCTATCTCTTCTCCTTCCTCATGAGTAACCAGGTTATTTTGGAGAGGGGTTTGAATCCTTTGATCCTCTCTGTCCTTTTCCCTTTGTTCCCTTGGGAAGGCCTGTGGTCCATTGTTATTAGGTCTCCTGAAAACTCTATTATCAGTGTTCTGAGGATTTCTGTACATGGGCTTCCCTTCTAATTCTAACCTTTCTATCTTGGCAACAAGCGATTTTAGTGTTCTAGATGTCTCATCTATCTGATGGGGCAGGGGAGAGGAACTGGATGAGGAAGCTTCATGCCTGTTCTTGGGCTTATTTCTATCACCCGCGTTCCTGAGTCGGTTAACAGACAATATGTTAGATTCTACCTCCATGGCCGCATCCTGCATGTGGGACAATGTAGCAGCTCTTCTTTCCCTCAGCAGTAGGCAGAATTCAGGATCAAAAGCGCTGGAGTAAGTGATCTTTGCAGAGGCTTCAGAGGGATTTATCTCAGCAGGGATTCTATTGTACATCTTATTAAATATCTTGGAGAAGTCGGAGACAGACTCTCCTTCCTTTCTCTTCAACGACCCAAACTCCGTCATGTAATACATGAAATCCTTTTTATCTCCCCATTGCCTCAAAAAGGCATTGTCTAGTGCTTCGATCCCATCAATAGATCCAGGAGGCAGGGCCTTGAACCATTTTCTAGCCTCTCCTTGGAGACTGTGGACAAAAATTCTCATCCATACGTCTGCATGCATGATGACATTGTCATCTGTGAAACTATAAAAGGCTTCTAGGTGCTCATCCGCAGTTACGTCCCCCTCACCCGTGAATTTGGGTAGTTGCTTGAGGTAACCATCTGTCGAGAGGGCATTGAGGGGCTGAGGTAACACCAGGGGAGCATACCTAGTGGCTATAATAGCTTCCATTCTGGTCATAGGGGGATTAGCACCAGCCATAGGAATATTAGGTGGCGGAGAACTTGGAGGAGAAGGAGTTTGCAATGGGGCTACTGGGAATGAGTCCCGAAGTGGAGTGGGAAACAAACGGGGATTTGAGGAAAAGGCTAACGAGATCAAGTCAGCGGGTGCTCCTCTTCGGACAGGAGTGGGAAAATCCTCTGCAGTCACGGGTCTTCGCCGATAAACAACTTCAAAGGAGAGGGGAGTGACAAGGATTTCTCCCTCTAGTCCCAGACCAGGAGGGGAAAACTCAGCAGGAACACTCCCAAAATTCAGGAAACGGGAAACCTTCAAAGGAGGTCTATCAAGAAACTGAGGAGGAGAAAAAGGAGCTCTTACAGAAGGAAAAGGCGGAGTACCTGTTTCGGCGGTGGAAGCTTCTCCTTGAGAGGCCTTTCCTTTTCTGAGAACCACCTTTGGATCAGTTACAGGTGTAGCTAGAGGCAGTTGTGGATGTGACCGTGTATGTCTGCCTCTAGAAGCCACAATTAAAACAGCGGGTTCGCTCCAGTGGAGCCATCACAATGGAGTCTCCAGGTGCACAGTAGCAATCTCAATAGTTCTGATATCTGATGCACCTTCAGAATCAACTGTTTGTTGTCGTTTAATCTTGGGGAAAATATTCATCTTCATCCCTGGAAACGGCGCCAGAAATATTGGTGATGGAAGTCACTCCTAGATTGCTAGCAAGAGCAAAGCCCGACGCCCATCAATTTATGTCACGGTTTGTTTATAGATGGGTGATCAAATGGAGGGAAACTCAAAACAATAGCGTTCCAACTCTGAAACCAGGCCAGGTATGCATGAGCAAGTGAGGTCTTGCGTAAACTTCAGACAGTGAGCTGTAGTAAGGGGTGAACAGGCAGAAGACTTGTATGAGAGGAACGCAGAGGTCTGTTATAGACAGCAAGTTTCTAACAAGCTGAGGAAGAAGACGTCCAAATGCAATATCATCTTACACTCAAATGCAAAGGCCAGAGAATACAACTATGCGACAATAAATCTTTTATCATAACATAACTGCAATAACTCGCGTGATTCAGTCAATCATGAACTCTCTTAGCATGAGACGAAATTAGACGGAGTAAGAAAAACTGTCTGTCATAAAACAAGAAATCTCATATACAGATGCATAAGCTAAAAGCTAGAATAGCAGTTAAAACATTACAGTAGGGAGCTCTGCTCAACCATCCATGCTTACAAAATACAAAAACTGAGTCTATATACTCAGGAAAATTCACCTCACAGAGGTGCATCCAAACATCCAAGGCTCGGTGTCTTTTCAGTCAAACTCGTACTGAAATCCTTCTTCAAGTGCTACCTTAACTGCGCATGGCCATCTGCAGGAGAAGAGTAGCTGGGCTAGTAAATGCTGAGTTAGCGTGTGCAGGCCTCCTCCAGCTGGTCGAGAACTCGTCATGGCTTCTCTGGAAAAATGAGTACACAGGACCCTCTCGAGCAGACCATTCGCTAGGCCCTCCATACTTCGCACTTAATGACTGAGGAGAGGTTTCAACTACCCCTCCTTACCTTCATTTACTCAGAGAGAGAAACAGTATTGAGATCAAGCTGAACTGGCACCTAGAGAACATAGTGACCCCTTCTGCAGCCAAACCCGGCGCTTCGGCCCTTTGCGTAGTACTTTCTACCCCCCAAGTGACCACGGGCTGTGACTTCGTGCTTTCGTAATTCACGAATGGAAAGAGTTAATCCTTGCCAATTAAATTTGTGAGGGGCGAGGAGGCGAGGAGCCTAATCGCGCACCACGTGTCCCTCTTCAATGGAAGGTTTTGATCTTCTCGACATTTCTGTGGGCCCAGGATCTGGACGCCCTTGGCACTTTGCGACTCGTGGCTGGTCCTCGATCATAAAAGTTGCGAGGGGTGAGGAGGCGAGGAGCCTAATCACGCACCACGTGTCCCTCTTCGATGGACAGTTCTGATCTTCTCGGCATTTCTGTGGGCCCAGGCTCTGGACGCCCTCGGCACTTCGCGACTCACGGCTGGAAGAGGCTGGTCCTTGATCATAGAAGTTGCGAGGGGCGAGGAGGTGAGGAGCCTAATCACGCACCACGTGTCCCTCTTCGATGGATGGTTGAGATCTTTTTGGTGGTACCGTGGGCCCATCACTAAAACTCTTTTTACTTCATGATTTGTGAGTTCACGGGTCGAAGACCCTCGGCTCCCTGAGATAGCGATATGAACCGGGCACCTCCTTGGTCAACGCTCTTCACATGTAACCGTCGGCTAGGGCCCAAGTATTAATGCCTCTCGCAACTCGTGGCTTCAAGAGTTGGAGTATCAAACTTTGGCATCCTTCCCTCGCGAAGTCCCGAGACGCGATGGTTAGTGCAGACTGACCCCTTCCGGGCACTTTTGTAACTCACAATCTCGCACAACCAAAAGACATGGTCCGCCCTTCGAACTCACACACCCCGAGTTCGAAAAACACTGCTGTACTTATACTGATCTCGATTTCCTCCCTTTGAAAATATTTTTTCGCTATACTTGGCGTGACTCGGTTAATCTGCGATTTCCCATCAACTGCTGTTCTGCTCTGTCGCTGGATCTTTTCTGCTGAAGGATGCAATGCTCGCTCGCTTGATTTTAAGTCCGAAAAGGACTTCTTCTGTGCGCCGCATTCGAGCGCTTTTCGCGCTACCTGTAGATATGAACATTCTACCCCCCCGCCTACAAGAAATATCGCTAACAGAATCATTCTAGAAAAAAAAGTTATTGCAAAAATGGTGAGATGACCTATAAATAACATACCTTAGAAAGCATCATCAAAATAATTTATCCTTCCTTGAATTCCAGCCTTCTTTATTTCACCTTCTCTCAAAAATTCGGCTTAGATATCCTTTGTTTACCTCTGAAACCTATAGGTATTCAATATGCTCATGTGTTTCTAAAATGAGAGAGCCTTGCCTCTTATTTATACTCTCTAAGTAGCTTCCTTAAAAACATCTTCTAGGTCACTTTGCCCACTTTCCTTATTTTAGGGTTAACCCACTTCTAATTTCTCCATTAAATTTATTATTTAAATAATTTATTTTGTATTCACTTTGAATTATAGTACACTCATCAATTCACTTTATTATTTACCTTCTAAAATCTCTTAAACCACTTTGACTACTTTGACCTTTTGGGGCTGCTAGATGACATAAGAGGGTCCTCCAACTTCGTAAGGCCATAACTCTCAAACCGTGAGGAGTTATGTAACGTTCCACATACCACCATAAATGGAATGACATGTGTTACACATTATTTTTGTCATCCTTATGACCGTTAATGATGTAAACCTATCTGTTTCCTTCAGAAGGGTCCGTGGCCTGAGTTCCTGAAGAAGGAAGGGAGAAGAACTTTTCCTGAGAAAAGAAGTTGCATTTTCCTTTGTAAAAACCCTATAAAAAGGAAGTTCGCAGGCTTCATTATAGATAGGGTGCGAGAATGCCTTATTATCACAGGCTTCATCATAGCTAGGTCACGAGGAGTTCGCAGTTTGCTCTATAGGTAGGGTGTGAGAATGCTTACACGTGGGAAAAACGAGCATTTTCTTGAATCTTCTAGAAGGAGAAACTTCCATGGTGAGGTGGCATCCGAATGGTTTGGATCTTACTCGCTTTCATGATTTAGTGGGATCATCCTAACATCCTCACCTTATCCTCTTCAACTTATAAAAGGAGAGGAGCTCTCATGGAGAAGGGCTAAGTTGGATTTGGCTTGGAATTATTAGCTTGGGTGGAGTGTCTTTGAGTTTTGCCTTTGTCAAGATAGATTGTGAATATTATCAGATCTGTGCTCTCAGAATTCTTGGAGTGAAAGTGTGTGGGGAACAAAGGTTAGTTGGAAGGGACCTTACGACATCAAGGCCATGGTTGTAATCTCTCTTTCACATTTAATATGATACAGTAATATGATTCTTTCCTATAAAGCTTGTTGTGTTTTATTGTATGATTCCTTGATCACATACATAGATTTATATTGAGTTTATGCTATTGCTATCACTTTGGTTTGTTGCATTCTTTTGCAGGTTCATCATTGTATGAGCATTGGAATGAATCTAGGATGGCGATGGTGAGAGGAAGCGACATTTAAATGGTATGTCACCCATCCCTCTTTAGTTAGTAAATTCAATATTTAAAACTTAAGGAAAGCGTCATGTTCTAGTGTGTTTTGTTCTAGATCTAGGTGGATCTAGGGAGATCAGTTAGTGTCCGCACCTACCGATTTATCCTATAACAAAATTGGCGAATCCACTGGGGAATGGATTTTTTCCTAGTTAGTCTAGTTTCCCTTGCTTCGATTGCTTGATTTATGGTCTCTGAGTCAGTGGGAGATCCATCTAGACTCTTTGGATCTGAAAGTTCACTCAAAATTTTTGTCCTTTTTCCAAATTTTTCTTGATTACAAACCTTCTTGCACTGTACCTCTCTGTGGCCTGCGAGAATCATTGATGTTCGCACCCTTCTGTTCAGTTCAGTGCGAACTTCTCACACCCTGTCTGTATCTAGACTGCGAGAATCCCTAATTCTCGCACCGTACCACACTACCAGGCTGCAAACTCTTCTGTAAAAGTTTTGTATTAGGTCTTCCTGTCTTTTTGATGCCTAGTTTTTCTTTGATTAGCTGGATTGAACTTTTGGAGCCTATATTGATCTGTGTACAATTTGCTTGACATTCTTTGAGTTGCTTTTAGCCATATTTGCTTTGTTTGGTTTTGAAGGATTATTCTCTTTCTTTGAGTGTCTTTCAATTACAAAGCATGTGTTTTCTTTAGAATTGTTTAGGGAAAGATCAGATTTCTTATGAATAGTTCGCTTTAAAAGAAAACTTTTAGTTTGGGTTTCTTTGTTTTAAGAAAGTTCCTTATTACTTTTAGTGAAAATTTTGAAACAAGAGGATTTAATTTCTTGATTTATATTAGATTGGGGGCATCCTTGCATTTGAAGTAGCGAAATTGCATGATTCTTGGCATTTTTTGGCCATGAATCGTGCATTGGTGTACAATACCTTTTTCTCATTTCTTGAGAATCTTGATATTGATGAGTTTAATATATTTCGGGACATTGTGTATATGGGAATGATAAATGTTTTCTCCTTCTCGTAGCATAACTTTCATCGAAATGAAAAGATTGCATCTTCATCTCTTTGCATAAATTTCAAGTCGGTCAAAACACCATATCGTTCATGCCATTTTCCTATTGAGTAACAACAACCATAAAATAAAGTGCTTATAAAAACTGATTAGACATTTTTTATACTTTCTGGTAGCAAACCTACATTAGATTAATTATAGGGCTTTGGAATAGGTGTGAAAGATAAATTTCCAAAGTTGCAAACAAACATAGAATCTTGAGTTGGGGAGCGGTTAAATCCACTTATTACATTTTGTTCTGGGAAGCCCTTTTAACATAAGGGTCAATCATGAGGTCACATTGAGACTGGTAGAGTTACTCACCCTGCTTTGTTGGTCTTGGTGTAGATATTGCACGTATTATGGGGGTCACTTGAAGGTATACCCACAATGATGAGTGGAAACCTCTCAAGTTGATTTTGGGCTAGATACCCTGCCCTTGCATGTGGATCAGACTCCCCAGGCATCATTGTTGTTTGTGGTAACCTTAGTGACCTATCTCTTTAGGATCTTTACATAAGGTGACTGTGGAGGGGCAAATATTCACGGTACCTGTAATCGACGTTGGCCAAACTCACTCGGGCTCCTTGGAGGGTATACCCACGATTATGTGTGGGAGCTTGCACCAGGGTGTAATTCCGTTAAGCAGGTCATCAATGTAACTTTTCCACCCTCTCTATCTTAGCCCCTTCTTACTTTGTTCCTGCGATGTTGGATTTCATCACCAACTAGTGTGCTCATTGTGAGAAGGTTTTGTTTGTTTGTTTGCTTCCTAGATTTTTAGCGTGTGCTGTTTGTTTTCCCTAGTAGACTCTAGGTTAGAATTGTTTTATATGGCGATAGTTCCCGAAATGACCAATGAAGGAACCCCTGTTCTAGGGGAACCTTTTGTTTTTCCTTCTTATGGAAACATTGGTCCTCCTCACATCGCTACTTTGAGCCTTCCAGGTCTCACGCTTGGATTGCCGGTATCGTTGTTTTCCACTCAGGTAATCCCAAATGAAGTAAGTTCTTCAGTCGTAAACACTTCCCCCCAAGAGAATCAACCTCATGTTGATCCTTCACCATCTTCACCAATAAGATCTTCTTCACCTTCTTCACTTGCAAGGTCTTCTTCCGTTTCATCTTCTTCACCGAGTGAGAGCTTTGAAGCTAATAACTTGGTGGATAAGAAGAAGAAGAAATGAAAGAATAAGAAGAAGAAAAATAAACAAGGGTCAAAACCTCCAACCACTACTAAACATGTTGGAAAACAACCAGTTACTGTTAATCATGCTGGAAGTGTTGATGATGTCAAGATCACCCAAACAACCTGTAAGCCCAAGTACCCTTGCAGTCTTTGTAAGGGTAGCCATATTCTTAAGGAATGCCCTGGTCTATCCAAGGTTATAGAAGCATGGTCTACACATCCTTGCCAACCCATGTTGTTATCCTCTGAACAACATGCTGAAGACTTCCCATCGACTAGTCACGATATAGTTGGGAAGAAGAAAAGTATAGCCAAGTTCACGTGTATGTTATGCAAAGGGAGTCATCTAACTCATCTTTTCCCTCATAAGGGAGAAGCCTCAAAATTCTTGGAAGACATGAATGTTTCACAGCCTCAACTTCTAGATGCTTATCGCAATCTTTCTCTCAACCCACCTGTAGTTGATGGAATGATCGATCCTGCCCCTTCGTCGGTCAATCCGGTTGATCATGTCATCAATCTGGTCATGTCCTTATTTAAACTAGTTGACATAGTGGTTGATCTAATCCCACCCTCAGTCAACCCCACTGTCCCTACAGAGAGTGAAATCCAAGTGGTTGATCTAATCTCTTCCTCGGTCAATATCCCTCTCCCTCTAGAGAGTGAAACTCGAGCGGTCGATCCGTTTCCACCTGTCGACCCCATTCTCCCCTTGGAGAATGAAACCCAAGTGGTTGATCTGATATCTCCATTGGTTGATCCTACTCTCCCACTAGAGAGTAAACCCGATACTGCCCATGTTTTTCTCGTTGATTCAGAATCTACCATGCCGAGGGCTATTCCTCCTTCTCCTGTGGAACCCCCTCCAAGTAATGAGGTCATCCTTTTTAATTGGGATGTTCTAACTGGACCTCATCTTCCCTCTCACATTCCTTTCCAAATTATAGTGCAATTTTGTGGTCAGGACGTTCCTCAGACGTTGATAGATGAAGGTGCATCTGTTAGCATTTTGTCATCTTTTGCTTGACAAGCTTTAGGTTGTCCTCAACTTGCCCCGATTACACAGAATTTGTTATCTTTTAACAGAAGAACCAGTCAACCTTTAGGGACCCTTCCTTGGTTTCCTATAACTTTGGGAGGGAAAGCTGTCTTTATTGATGTCATGGTAGTCCAAGACCCCTTGGATTTCACTTTACTCCTTGGGCAAGATTATGTCTATGCCATGAAAGCTATTGTGTCTACTCTTTTTCGTGTGATATATTTCCCTCACGATGGATGAGTTGTGACTATTGATCAAATTTCATTCATTGACCCCAAATGGATTGCCTCCCTAAATGGTTCTTATATGCAGACGGTATCACCCCCGCCACAGGTTAATTATGTGGCATTTTCGCCCATGGCTTCAACTTCTGATGACTTAGATCTAGTAGTTGACATGGTGATCTCTTCGATAGGGTTGTTATAACCTGATCTCTTTACCTCTGTCGCGACACTCGACATGGTGTCTTGCTAGAGTGTGTTTCTTCCTTCCAGTGAAGACCTCTTGGAAGCCATGACCAAGTTTTGTCCCTCGACATGGTGCCATTCCGGAGCATTGTCCTCTTGGAATCCATGATCAAGAAGAGAGACTACGAGGATAGTTTTTGTGTCTCTGAGGCAATCTCGTTAAAAAATGAAATAGAGGTCTTTGAGCATAGTTTTCTAATTTCAAGCTCATTAAAAAAATGAAACCACTTTCGAGGATAGTTTTTGTGTCTCTGAGGCAACCTCGTTAAAAAATGAAACATAGGTCTTAGAGAATAGTTCTTGTTTCTGTGTCAAGCTTGTTAAAAAATGAAATAGTTTTCCCCCTCTCTATTCGAGTCAAGTCCCTCATCTAGTATTTGAAGCTTCATTTCATTCGCCTTTGCAGTTGGATGAAATGAAGCTTGGGGGCAATACTTTCAGCCTCTGGACTTCATGCTGAAGTAGAGCTGCTAGTTTCTTAAGCTGGGGGCTAAGTACCAACCATCCATGTATTATGCCTTGGGAAGTCCAAGCATAGTTTTCTATGGTTCAAGCTTGTGTAAAAATGAAACCACTTACCTCAAACATAGTTTCCTTTGGTTCAAGCTTGTGTAAAAATGAAACCAGGTCCAAGCATACTTTTGTTTTGTTTTAAAGCTTGTGTCAAAATGAAAAAAATCCTGAGCTTAGTCTTTGTTCTTTCTCATGCTCGTAAATACATGAGAATAAGTTACCGATCTTAGTATTTTTTCTTTCTCATGCTCGTAAATCAATGAGAATGTAACCGAGTATAATTTATCACTTTTTCGGACTCGTAAAGGTTATATGAAAAAGGAACCCCCTGGAGTTCCCTTTAATCTCTTTTTAGACTCTCTAAACATGAAAATATTGCCGAGCGATCTTGTTCTTTTCACGCTCGTAAAAGTATTTGAAGAAAACGTTCGATGAGCAATAGTTTATTACTTTTTCAGTCTCGTCGAACTAATTTACGAAAAAGGAACTGGAAGAGTTTTCTTTAAGTGTTTTTCAAACTCTTAAAACATGAAAAACCCCTGAGTTTTCTTTATTTGGACTCATAAAATGAACATTGAAAGGCCCATGTGGGACCAAACCACTCCTTCCTAGGGTTTGTTAAACATACTCCGAGGGACTCGTCCGAAGGATGAGCTTACAACAACAAGCATATGTTATCCTCCTCAAGCTTGTGTAAAAATAAAGAGGTACTCACCAGAGATGGTGGGGGAAAAAATTGGGAAAAAAATAAGTCTAAACCTGTCTTCCATGGAAGAGTCTCTTTTGAACATGACACCCTTTCACTCGCCTTGTGTCTAGGTTGGAAAATCCACTTGTCTCCTGATCATACTCCTATAAAATTACAAATTGGTCTGTGATCCTTGTTGTTGAGTTAGTATTTCCAAGACAATTGTCGTGTCGTCAATATGTTCAAAGAGAAATTCAACCCGGAAAGCCTTCTATTGCATCCGCCATTTCTGCAGTCTTTAATCCTTCTGTTGCGTCGACCATCCCCGAGTCAGTCCTGAATCACTTGCTACTCTGATCTACATCTTGTTACTTGTTTCGTGTCATTGATGTGGGATACATTAAGGCCCTCCTGTGATGAGTTTTTTCCTGTCGACTTCAACTCATTATCTAAGAATTAGACTTAGAAACTAATTGGTACCTTGGAACTTGCATGCCTCAATGGCAGGTTTCCTCGCTTTCGACAGTGGTTTTTCATTATTGACCCCTGATCGGGAGATTCCGCCAAGTGTTTGACTTCAGCTCATTAATTCACATTTGTTGGATTGTACTAGTGTACGTTGGGAGTCATCGACATTAATGATGATTTCCCTCGCACTTGTTTACAGTATACACTAATGACCAGTAATCAAGTGGTTTTTACCATGTTAGACTTCGACACATGTATTCGCATGGTTAGATTCGTACTATAGAGTGGTGGAGATGAAGACCCTGAATCCTTTCTGACAGATTCAGGTTGCGTCAGAGTATATTCAAATTGTATTGTTGCATAGATCCACATTGTATGTCTCGTGGCTATGTTCAAATTTGAATCTTTAACACATAGATCCACAGTGTATTTTTGGTGGCTATGTTCAGATTTGAGTCATAGTGGCATGGATCCATAGTGTATGTTTGGTGGCCATGACCTGTATTACTTGACATGAATCTCTGCATGTCGATATTTATGCTTTGAGTCATTTGTATTTTGAGTATGGGAATGCCTACCTCAGTGATGATATATTATTGTACTGTATTTCCTTGTTTGTTGGTAGGTTTCTGACCGACTGTTCCTTATTCCTTACACACACTCAACAAAGTATTTCAGCTATCACCCTGTTCTAACTTCATACTTTGGGGGGCTCTCTGTTACACATTATTTTCATCATCCTTATGACCGTTAATGATGTAAACTTATCTTTTGCCTTCGGAAGGGTCAGTGGCCTGAGTTCCCGAAGAAGGAAGGGAGAAGAACTTTTCCTGAGAAAAGAAGTTGCATTTTCCTTTGTAAAAACCCTATAAAAAAGGAAGTTCGCAGGCTGCATTATAGCTAGGGTGCGAGAATGCTTGATTCTCGTAGGCTACATCATAGCTAGGTTGCGAGGAGTTCGCGGTCTTCTCTATAGGCAAGGTGCGAGAATGCTTACACGTGGGGAAAACGAGTGTTTTCTCGAATCTTCTAGAAGGAGAAACTTCCATGGTGAGGTGGCATCTGAATGGTTTGGATCTTACTTGCTTTCATGATTTAGTGGGATCATCCTAACCTCCTCACCTTATCCTCTTCAACTTATAAAAGGAGAGGAGCTCTCATGGAGAAGGGCTAAGTTGGATTTGGCTTGGAATTATTAGCTTGGGTGGACTGTCTTTGAGCTTTTCCTTTGTCAAGATAGATTGTGAATATTATCAGATCTGTGCTCTCAGAATTATTGGAGTGAAAGTGTGTGGGGAACGAAGGATAGTTGGAAGGGACCTTACGACATCAAGGCCATGGTTGTAATCTCTCTTTCACATTTAATATGATACAATAATATGATTATTTCCTATAAAGCTTGTTGTGTTTTATTGTATGATTCCTTGATCACATACATAGGTTTATATTGAGTTTATGCTATTTCTATCACTTTGGTTGGTTGTGTTCTTTTGCAGGTTCATCATTGTATGAGCATTGGAATGGATCTAGGATGGCGATGGTGAGAGGAAGCGACATTTAAATGGTATGTCACCCATCCCTCTTTAGTTAGTAAATTCAATATTTAAAACTTAAGGAAAGCGTCATGTTCTGGTGTGTTTTGTTCTAGCTCTAGGTGGATCTAGGGAGATCAGTTAGTGTCCACACCTACCGATTTATCCTATAACAACATGTACCATCCATATAGAATAGTATTCCCTGAAAATATATCAAAACTCATACCATTATCCATCAAACAAACTTGGGTCCATTACCCAAACCTGGGTTCTCCAACTTCTCATGGCCATAACTCTCTAACCGTGAGGAGTTATGTGATGTTCCACATACCACTGGAAATGAAATGACAAGAAATATCCATCTAGGATAGTTTCACTGACAAATTCATTGACCTTCATCTCATTATTCCACAAATAAGCATGGGTTCTCTAACCATACTTCCAGGATAACTCAATCTGTAAAGCGTCTTCCTGTGAGGGATTTCACCATAAGGGGACCACTTTGGAGTTCATCCATTTCTACTTATTGTCAACCATGAAAAGACAATAACAAGTCATCTTTACATCAAACAATCTTGGGTACATTACCCAACCTTTGTGCTATAGGGCTTTCTTCAATGGTTGACATCAATGAAAACTAACCTTAATCAACAATCTCCCCCTTTGGCATTGATGGAAACACTCTGATGCAATACTGAAATCATATCACTCATGCTCCCCTTGGAACCATGCCTCTATCCTCTGCATCTGATAAATCTATTCCCATTGGAACCATGCCTCTGTCCTCCGCCTCTAATAAATCTCTCCCCCTTTTTCATCAATGGAAAATGTATCTTTCCATCTAGGGCTACTCCCCTTGACTGAACTGTATTCTTATGGTGCTTCCTCGTGTACATATAAGATATAAGATAATCATTCAAAAACATTCATTTTGGAGTAGAAATAACTCCAAGTCTCTAGTGAAGATACTCAAAAGATTCCCGTGGAAGTGGTTTTGTAAAGATTTCTGCCACTTGTTCTTTTGTGCCCACATACTCAACTCTGATGTTCTTTTCTGCAACTTGTTCCCGTAAAAAGTGATACTTTATTGGAATGTGCTTCGTCTTGGATTGCATCACCTGATTCTTTGAGATACTGATAGTTCTTGTATTCTCACAATAGATTGGAATGGGCTCATCATACTCAACTTGTATATCTGTCAGAGTTTGTTTCATCCAAAGAACCCGTGTACAACATGGTGACATTGCAATGTACTCTACCTTGGATGTAGATAAGGATACTGATGATTGTTTCTTGCTTAGCCATGATACTAAACACTCACCCAAGTAGAATGCTGCTCCACTGGTGCTTCGTTGGTCATCAATACAACCTTCCCAATCTGCATCTATGTAGGCAATACGTGATAGATCCTTTCCTTTTGGATACCATAATCCAAACTCTTCCGTTCCTTTGAGATATCTGAAAATCCTCTTCAATTCTAATAAATGTGATTCATTTGGTGCTGCTCGAAATCGTGACACCTGTCCAACTGCCTGCATTACATCTGGTCTAGATCCTGTCACATATAGTAGGTTTCCAATCATTGACCTGTATTTCATCTGATCTGTAGACTTCGAATCATCATCTTTTCTCAACTTGCAACTGGTTTGCATGGGAGTGATAACTGGTTTGTAATCTTCCATACCGAACCTTTTTAGAATTTCTATGATATAGTTGGTTTGAGAAATAAAAATTCCTTGGTTTCTTTGGCGTATCTAAATTCCCAGAAAGAAGGATAGTTCTCCAAGTATCGACATTTAAAATTCATTCTGCATATCTTTTGCAAATTTCTGGCTTAACCTGTCATCATCACTACCAAAAATAATATCATAAACATAAAATCCAATTAATAAAATATTACCTTGACTTACCTTGATGTAGAGGTTGTTGTCTGCACTTCCTTTTCTAAAACCTGCCTGCTACAAATACTTATCCAGTCTAGAGTACCATGCTCTAGGAGCATGTTTTAGACCATACAAGGCCTTCTTTAATTTACACACATAATCTGCATTTTTTGACAACTGAAATCCTTCTGGTTGTTCAATGTAGACTTCTTCTCCAAGTTCCCCATTCAGAAAAGATGATTTTACTTCCATTTGATACATTTTAATATTTTTGGAGCATGCATAAGCTAAAAGAAAACATATTGCTTCCATTCTGTCAACTGGGGCAAATGTATCTTCAAAGTTGATTCCTTCAACCTGTGCATATCCTTTACATACCAATCTAGCTTTGTTCCTTGTAACCTGTCCATCTTCATTCAATTTATTCCTGAAGACCCACTTTGTGCCGATCACATTATTATTCTTTGGTCTTGGAACCAGTTCCCAAGTGTCATTTTTCTCTATTTGATCCAATTCTTCATCCATGGCCTTTTTCCAAAATTCATCCTTGTTGGCTTCTTCAAAACAATTTGGTTAAATTGCAGATGAGAGTGCTAGGTGTGTTTGTTCTGGTGAGAAGATTTTTCTTCTAGTTTCAACTCCTGCATCTTTGTTTCTGATAATCTGTTTTGAAGGATGATTCTTTTGTACTCGTTTACTGGGTGTCTTTGGAGGCACTTGCTGAAATTTCTCTTTTGCTTCTATCAGATTCTCTTCATCTTCCTCTTCTACTTATTTTTCATCTTCTTCTTCTTCTTCTAAGGGCTGTTTCATTGATTCATTTTCTTCTTCCTTTGATTTTGGTCTGCCAGTTTCATCAATTGTCACGTTGATTCTTTCCACAACTTTTTTCAATATTAGATTGTAACACTTGTATGGTTTCTTTATACTTGAGTAACTAACAAGTAATCCTTTGTCCACGTGAGAGTCAAACTTTCCCATTCCTCCATATTATCTTTTGAAATAGAATTTTCTTCCAAAAACTCTAAAGTGCTTTATATTTGCTGGTCTTCCTTTCCATAGTTCGTAAGGAGTTTTGTTAGTGTTTTTTCTGAGCATCACTCTGTTTTGAATGTGAACTGATGTATGTACTACCTGTGTCCAAAAAATATCTGTCAATTTTGAATCCATTGACATTGTTTGATCCATTTCCTGTACTGTCCCGTTCTTTCTTTCAACAACTCCATTTTGTTGAGGTGTCCTAGTAACGGAGAATTGCCTTTTCATTCCATGATTGCTGCAGTAGTCCATAAATTTGTTTGAGGCGAACTCTCCTCCATTATCAGATCTCAAGCATTTGATTTTTGAATCCATTTCATTTTCAACCATTTCCTTGTAGATCTTGAAGTTTTCAAAAGCTTCTGACTTATTCTTGAGAAAGCAAACTACAATCATTCTTGTATAATCATCAACTAATAACATAAAGTGTTTCTCACCTTTTAAGCCCTTTGTTATAGTTGGTCCAACTAGATCGGTATGCAATTTCCATTGGTCTTGTCATTGAATATTCCTTTGATTTGAACCTGGTCTTTGTTTGCTTTCTTCGTTGACAATGCTTGCATAAAGTGTTGGTTGGTTTCATGATCTGGGGCATTTCTCTGACTGCTTCTCTTTTTTTGACTTTGACAAGGTTATAAAAATGTATGTGACCCATTCTTCTGTGCCATAGCCAACTTTCATCTTCCTTTCCTAGACAACACTTTTCATTTCCAATTTCACTTAACACATATATGTTGCTTGAAGTTCTTGTAGCTGTAGTGACCAATTTCCCTGAACCTTCTTTTCTTATATCACACTTTTGAGAATCAAAAGTAACTTTATGAATTTGGTCACACATTTGACTCACACTTAGAAGATTATGTTTCATGTCTTCTACTAGTAGAACATTTTCTGCCTTTTCATTCTTGTTCCCAATTCAGATTGTGCCTTTTCCAATGATTTTGGTTGAATGAACATTTTCAAAGGAGACTGATCCGTCTCTTTCCTTTCATAATGTAAGAAACTTGTCTCTATTACCTGTCATGTTTTTTGAACACCCACTATCAACATACCAACCGCATTTCTTCTTCTTATCTTGTAGAGCGATTGTGCATTCTTCATTGCTATACTGATCTTTCTTTCTTATCCATGTCATTTTCTGAGGTTCCTGTCTGTGACTGTTGTTATTCTGTTGAGATTCTTTAGGAGGGTCTGTCATTCTGCAAACTTTGTCCATGTGTCCAAAATTTTTACATTTGTAACATTCCACTTCAGTGCTCAAAGATTCAAACCTATTGTAACTTCTTCTCTGTGTTTCACTAGGTCTTCTTGAATAACTCCTTTGTGTACGACTCTCAAAGTTGTTATTGTTCCTATTTTTAGCTCTGCAATTCACAACTTTATGTCCAAAATTATTACATACATAACATAAACCAAAAAATATAGTTTGATACCTGGGAGTTGAAGATCTTCTGAAAGGAGGTGCTCTTATGAATCCTTCTTCTTCTTGAGGCCTATCTGTCTATTGTTGATTCTGAAATCTGACTCTTCTCGGCGGAGAAGTATACTTGTAATCTTTGTTGTATATCCTTCTATCCCCTTTGATTGTTTCTACATAGATTTTTGGATATGTTTCTTGCTTTGTTATTTTGGATCTTGATCCCTTTCCTATCAGATTGTATTCAAGTCCGGTATTTTCAAGACGAGAATTTTGACTGCTGATAATGTCATCCAAAATTTTTGAGCTATTCTGCATATTTTCCTTTCTTAGTGTGACAATCTCTACTTCCAAGTTTTCAATGATTCTGTTCTTTTCTTCTATCTTTTCTTTGAGTGCTTCTTCAATTCTTTTATCTTCTTATATTTGAACCTTCAATTTTGTGATCATTTGTTCTAGTTCTCGAGTGTCCTTTTTCTTGTCTAGTTCTTCTTGTAGTCTCTTGTTTTTCTTCTTTTCTCTTCTGATAACTTCTATGGCACACATTAATTCTTCTCGATAGTCAAGTTCTGCCTCTTCAATTTATTCTCCGACTTCTTCATATTCTTCTTTGGCTTCTTCATATTCTTCTTTAGAGTCTTCTTTGTCAGAGTCTTTTACTGCCATGAATAAAACTCTTCCCGTCTCACTATCACCGACTTCATCTTCATCTGATGATGATATTTCTTCTTTGGTGCATAAGATTTTCTTGAAATATTTCTTTGTAGTTCTTTTGCCTTTATATGTGTGTTTGCCTTTTGAGTAACCTTCATCATTTCTCTTTTTCTTCTTAGGACATTTGTTAGAAAAATGACCAATACCATCACAATTAAAACAAATTAAAGGAAGCTTACCTCTATACCTACCGTTGGTTCCCTTGTTCAGTCTTTTGACGAAGTTGGCCACTTCTTCATCATCTTCCAAGATGTCACTACTGTTGCTATATTCTTCTTGTTCCTTTTTCTTTTGCTTTGATCTTTTAGATGATTTGAAGGCTACTTATTTTACATCTGGATTTTCCTGTTCAGTTCTCATTTCATATGCTGTGAAGATTCCATGTAGTTCGTTCATGATTATTGAGTTTAGATCCGATATTTCTTCTAGTGCTGATATCTTAGGGTTAAATCTCATATGAAGAGATCTTAGTACCTTTTGAACAATTATAGATTCTTTGATTTCTTCACCCAATCCTATGATTTCATTCACCGTTTCATTGATTCGTAAGCAGTAGGCTACAATATTCTCATCTTCCTTCATTTTTAGTTGTTCGAATTGACCTCTGTAAGTTTGAAGTTTTACTGCTTTGACTTTTGTATATCCTTCATAAATATTTTGAAGCTTGTCCCAAATATCTTTAGCAGATTTAGAATGTGCAACTTTGGTGAATACTGTATCACTGAGATCATTCAAAAGTGTATTTTTGGCTTTGGAATTATTCTCATCGAGTTTCATTGCTTTGTCATTTGTTGGTGGAACCGCTGGTGCTGTGTATCCATCTACAATTGATTGCCAAACTTGAAATCCCTATGCCTGTATATATGTCTTCATCCTTATGCTCCAAAAATAACACTTCTGTCCATCAAACTATGGTATTCCATTTTTCCCCTATGTTCTCCAACTACAAACATAATGTGGCTACAACCACATGTCCTTGCCCTGTCCAACCGTCCTGAAGTAGAAGTAGAATGATGGAACCACTATCACACTATCACTGTAAACCTGAACCATGCATCAACCTGTACCTCAACCTGTAATCAACCTGTACCATAAACAAGTGCATCAACCATGCACCAACCTGTACCAAACAATCTGTAATCAACCTGTACCATAAAAAAGTGAAACCAACCATGTACCAAGTATGTACCAATCATGTGTCAACTACTCATAAACTATGACTCATCAATATGTACCAACATCATCAACTATACACCTCATGTATGTGCCAACTCATCAACTACTTGTCTCAACCATGTACCCAACTTGTACCTCAACCAAAATCCCTCATCAATTTCATCATCCAAATGTGATTTATAACTCTGTAATAGACCTGATGTATATGATCACATACTTGTAAACCTTCCTTAACTTTAAACAACAAGAAACTAGCATTTACATCAAACTTTTATTTAGTCTCACATGACTAGTTTTGGATTAGTTAACAACCCTAACTTGAAATAATCATAACTTTGTACCTGTAATGAATAAAGATCTGAAACTGATCAACAATGTTCTTTAGTGTGTTTTATGCAATTAATCCAGGTGTCACTACTTGGAACCTCTCAGAAAAGTACTTATAGCAAAAATGACATACCTTGCTGAATTCTGGCTTATTCTAGAGAGAAACATTGTAGAGTGTGCCCCGCATGGTATATTTTATGAATTGATTTGAAACTATTACACATCATACTACAGACTGTAATATAACCAAAACATTTTTTCTTATGAAATTTGGATATTTTATGAATAAGTTATGACATTTTTACCTGAAACACTTGTTTTCGACTAGTTTCAGGACTAGCCACAAACCCTATTTTCCACATAGTGTAACTCAAAAAATAAAATGACCCACAAGCTGAATTTTTTACCACAGATACTTGGATATGTTTCCTCAATGGAATATCAATTAAACAATATGAATCATTCTATAAAAAAATTTATTGCAAAAATGGTGAGATGACTTGTAAATAACATACCTTAGAAAACATCATCAAAAGAATTTATCCTTCCTTGAATTCCAGCCTTCTTTTCTTCACCTTCCCTCAGAAATTCGGCTTAGATATCCTTTGGTTACCTCAGAAACCTATAGGTATTCAATACTCTCAAGTGTGTCTAAAATTAGAGAGCCTTGCCTCTTATTTATACTCTCCAAGTAGCTTCCTTAAAAACATCTTCTAGGTCACTTTTCCCACTTTCCTTATTTTAGGGTTAACCCACTTCTAATTTCTTCATTAAATTTATTATTTAAATAATTTATTTTTTATTCACTTTGAATTATAGTACACTCATCAATTCACTTTATTATTTACCTTATAAAATCTCTTAAACCACTTTGACTACTTTGACCTTTTGGGGCTTCTAGATGACATAAGAGGGTCCTCTAACTTCGTAATGCCATAACTCTCAAACCGTGAGGAGTTATGTGACATTTCACATACCACCAGAAATGGAATGACATGTACCATCCATATAGAATATTATTACTTTCAAATATATCAAAAATCGTACAATTATCCATCAAACAAACTTGGGTCCATTACCCAAACCTAGGTTCTCCAACTTCTCATGGCCATAACTCTCTACCGCGAGGAGTTATGTGACGTTCCACATACCACCGGAAGTGGAATGACAAGAAATATCCATCTAGGATAGTTTCACTAAAAAATTCACTGATCTTAATCTTATTATTCCACAAATAAGCATGGTTTCTCTAACCCTACTTCTAGGATAACTCAATCCGCAAAGTGTCTTCCCTTGAGGACTTTCACCATAAGGGGACCACTTTGGAGTTCATCCATTTCTACTTATTATCAAACATGACAAGACAATAATGAGTCATCTTTACATCAAAAAATATTGGGTCCATTACCCAACCTTTGTGCTATGGGGATTTCTTCAAGGGTTGACATCAATGAGAACCAACCTTAACCAACATAAAGAATATTTGTCTTATGAACAAGATATGGTACTATCCATTTTGAGGTTTGGAATAGAGATTGTTCTGATAGACTACACTCCATTGCACCATATAATACCTATGTAAGGATTAATTATTCTAAAACAACTACATTTGAACCCAAAATTCGAAGGCATCCTCTGACGCCACCCAAAAAATTGGCCTTGATGTTGAATTTTACCTTTAAAAATTGTAATTTTATTGTTTTTTTTCAAATTGTCCCTGACGACCGTCATGCGCTAAGATATAAGAGATAATAATATTGAAAGCTACCAAGATCCTATCAAATTATGCTAATGGGTTAGTTTAGGTAGGTTAAGTGGGTTAGGTGAGTTAGTATTGTGAGTTAGGTGCATTAGTGGGGTAGGTTATATAAATTAGTGGGGTAAGTAGGTTGGTTGGGTTAATAGAGAAGGTTACATAGTTTTTTGGATAGGTAGGTTATGCGGGTTATGTGGATTAGGTAGGTTGGTTTAGTGGGTTAGGTGGGATAGTTTTTTGGATTAGGTGGGGTAGCTGGTATGTCTATTAAGTAGGTTAGTGGGTTACATTGGTTGTGGGTCAAAGGGGTACAATATGTAAGATATTGGGGTAAGTACCTTATGTGGGTGAATGGAGTAGGTTAGGTTGGTTGATGGGTTAGGTAGGTTAAGTTATTTTTAATAAGCATAACAATAAACTAGCAGGACACCATTAGGTGTGGTGAGCCCCCTAAAATGGAAGTGAAACATATGATAGAATGTACGGTTACTCATCCCATGTGTTGTGAATTATTAACATTGGGGACTGCTAACTAGTCTTTGTTAGATATGAGTTGTAGTGTTATGGGTCTCATCATTACAATTTACCTACAAGAACTTGCTCAATTAACTATTCATTCATGTTATGTGTGTCATATCTTCCCCCCAGAGAAACATTCCTTGCAAAGATAAGAGTCTTGAAAGATATCAAGATCCTACCAATCAAATGATGCTTGGGACATAAGGGCTTGTCAAAGTTCATTTGCTAGCTTATAAGTCAGTTCAGAATTTGCTAGCCCTACACTCCTTGCAAACCATGTAACATCATTCAAAGACATATTCATGACCTCTAAGCCCCATTCTTTTAAAATTTGTTCGAGACGCATGTCCCTGCATATAGTACATGCAAGGGCATGCAATACCATCAAAAAATGAGAACTTGATAAATTGCACAAGATTCATTAGTCATGTCATGTGTTTATTTTTTTCTTTCATCTAAGTACTTTTTTTCTCCATGAAGACTACTTTTTTGCGCCATGCCAACATGATGATGTTAACAATGTAAAGTGATAGGATAGGTGAACTAGTGAAATCTTGTGAGATGGCATGGATGACATCGACAAGGGGGAATGGAGAAAACAAGTGGAATTTCCAAGATATGGCATGTGGAATTGACATAGGTGCATATGAATATGTGGACCCATAACCCTCTTAAGAGGGAATTCTACTTGAGTTGTACAAGTACACACTAGCAAATTTGGGTCATTTTGCGACGACTATTTCGATGCTCTTGCGACGTTATATCATGGATATTGCGACGAATCTTGGGTGTGTGAGTCAAATTTGAGTCCATAAACCCTCCCATATCATAAGGCATGCGAATAGTCTATCCATGTCAAATTTCAGTTCATACATAAACTGTTTGAAAAAATTCAACATTGGCCCCATTCATAGGTCACTGTTGTCGGTGTCTAGTCCTAGTACAATTTCCGTTCCTTGTTCTTTGTTCTGTGTTTCTCATTCCTTGTTACTTGCTCCTTGTTCCTCGTTCCTTGACCATGGTGTAGTCCCCAATATCCATTATTTTTTTACAAAACATACTAATGGCATAAAATGTCCCACACAAAGACCAAATATCCACTACATAAGTATTTTGTCTTTTTTCAAGGACTATGTAACGAATCTAAATTATAAGAAGATTGATATATGACCTAAGAAACTTATGTTCTTTCCTTAAACATGGGTGACATAACACTATCATTCAATAGTCAAATTGTTACATTTCATTGTCATGCATCATGTGTACTGGGGGCTTGAGCCACCACAAAGGAAACATACAAAGAATATTTGTCTTATGAACAAGATATGGTACTATCCATTTTGAGGTTTGGCATAGAGATTGTTCTTATAGAATACACTACATTGCACCATATTATAATACCTACACTCCTTGCAAACCATGTAACACCATTCAAATTATACACAATATTCTTGCAACAAATTAGATATACTATCGTCGAACTTTTTTCGTCGATAGTATAGCTAATTCGTCGCAATATTATTTACATTCGTCTCTCTTGTGATGATATCAAATGATTCTTGGATTCATTTCATATTTGGTTTATCAACTTGAAATTAAAATTTGATACTTTGCAAGCTAGCTGGACCTTGAGTCAAATACAAATATGAAATTTGGAATCATTAACATATCTACTAGAACATATGAAAAATAGGGTTTATGGTTTACATGATGATATGATGATGGAAGAAAGTGGGTGTGTGAGTGAAATTTGAGTCCATAAATCATCCCATATCGTTAAGGCATGCAGATAGTCTATCCATGTCAAATTTCAATGCATACAGATACAGTTCGAAAAAATTTCAACGTTGGCCCCATTCACATGTCATTGTTGCCCGCCTCTAGTATTTTTATGGTGTTGATTAAGCAATCAACGAAAAAGAGGGATTTTTCATCACAATTATGAAACAGATACATTGTATATACATTAATGTAGAACCTGAAATAAAAATGAAGAAAGACTGACGAAAACTTAAAACTTGCGTCAACCAAATTGTGTACTTTCAAAGAAAATTAGGGTTTATGGTTTACATGATAAATTGATGATGGAAAAAAGTGGGGGTGTGAGTCAAATTTGAGTCCAGAAAACCCCCTATATCATTAAGGCATGTGAATAGACTATCCATGACAAATTTTAGTGCATACAAAATCTGTTTGAAAAAATTTCAACGTTGGCTCCATTCACAGGTCACTGTTGCCTATGTCTAGTCCTCGTACAATTTCCGTTCCTTGTTCCTTGTAAAATTCATTCGAAATTACACATGTCCCAACATCTAGTACTACAAGGGAGTATTTTTATGGCGTTGATTAAGAAATCAATGAAAAAGATGGATTTTTCATCAGTACATCTATAACACAGATACATTGTATATACATTAATGTAGAACTTGAAAGAAAAATGAAGAAAGACTAATGCAAACTTAAAAATTGCGTCAACCAAATTGTGTACTTTGAAAGAAAATTAGAGTTTCAAAAAAAATTCTATAGAAATGACAAACACGTTCATCGAAACTTCGTTGATGCAATACCATGACAACAATATTGATGCAATCTTATACGATCATGATGGTATAAAAATGAAAGAGCTTCTTTTGGTTTCAAGAATAATTTATCCTCTACTGAACAAGGCCAACCACATGAAGGTGGAAGCTCATATGGACCCTCCCCTCCCCCTCACATCACTCTCAATTGATGCCCAAAACCCAATCTATAAAACATAAAATAATCGAAAGCAACGTCCTATTAAGATTCATGCATAGAAATTGCAAATTTTTTTTTAATGAAGGTACATGAAATTATGTGTTTCTAAATGATATTTTTAATCTACCACGTACTTTAGTATATTGACAACCATTTTCAGGTTTCACATAATAATTAAACAACATGTAACATAGGATCTAAAAACGTCGCATAAAACTTAAAAACATGTAATTAACCCATGACATTATAAGTAAATTATTTTAAGAGAATAATTCATACAAATTAAAATATTATATAGTCACATACCTAATCCAACCTCAACATTTGTGTAATCATCCTTATTATGTATCTCGATCTTCTTCATCGAACTCGACATCTATATCATCATCCGGTTCAAAAACGATGTTGAAAGGATTGATAATATCATCATCGTCATCAATGTCATTTTCGAGCATATTTTCTTTGACATCATCATCAAGAATTTCAATATTGTCTCCTACGCCTAGATCATGATCTTCTTCGTCTTCTTCATCTATTGACCCTGCATGATCTTCCGTCTCTATCTGATCTATCAAATCATCTTCTTAATCTTCAATATCATATTCTTCCCGTAAATGAGTATACTTAATTGGCCTTCCTCTTGGATCATATCTAACAACAAATGACCAATACCTTTCACCTGGAATATTTGAGTAAAATTCTTGTTCACATTGGCTTGGAAAAACATAGCGATCATGTCCTCTTTCAAACATCGTTGTTTTAATCATTGGAAATTTGTTGGCATGTTGAATAGCAGTTCATGCATTCATAACCTATACCATTTGACATTGAACATAACTAATTTGAAGGAATTAAAGTCACACTCAAGTATATCGTTTAAAACCCATAGTATCTATTTTCATATTCTTGGGGATGTCTGTCACTCCTAGAGGAAACATTAGTGACCTGGAATACTGCAGTTATCCCACTATAATAAGTTTTCCTGGTTTCATCCAATTGTTTGATGCAAAATTTATGACCATTGCACCACATAGCCTTGTGGTGTGTCAACTGCAATATGTCAGATATGTAAAAGATGCATTGTCAATTAATAAATTAACATATATTTATATAACTTCGAAAGTATCTGAAAAATACAGTACACATGTAGTCACATTAATATAATATAAAATAACTGAATAAAATGGGTGAATTTTCTTACCTGTCCATCTTTCAAATCATATGCTAAATCAATTTCCCTTTTCATAACATTGACATATCCGTTACGACAAGCTTCTCTAACCAATTTAGACAGTCGTTGCCATGATAACCTACCTCCATTATGTTGTTTACATCTTTCAATCCATACATTCATCCAGTCAAGATTATTTTCAATGTATAAATGCAGTGCATCCCACTCTTGAGCAACTTAATGAAAAAATCATAATTCACCAATATTAAATATTAGTTATAACGTCCAATATGAAGGTAATTATAAATATTAATAATTTATGAAATAAATTATATTAATATATTAATATATTAATGAGTATGATCATATACACAAAAAACAAAACTTTATATGTATTATTAATATAAATTTTCACAATTATTAATATATTACCTCTCATTTTTTTCATTCTACCTTTCCCCAACAGATGCTCCTTATCTTTAAACTTTTTGATGGAGTTCACATCCCAAATGCGTTCCACTGCATGCAAAGTTGGCGCTGCTAATTTAGGAAGATACTGACTAATATACACCATGGATTGATATACCATATATCCCTCCACCACAGAACCCTCAGGACGTGCTATTTGTCTAACCAACACCTTCAATGATTTCAAGTGTCTCTCCACCATCCACATTGACCTTGTGTGAATAGGTCCACAAATTTCAATCTCCTAAACTTGGTGTATGAGGTAGTGTTCTTGTGCATTGAAAAATGTTGGAGGTATATACTTTTTCATTTCACACATTAGACGAGGAATTTCTCTCTTCCAATACTTTATATCATCTTCATAGATTTCTTTCAATGACAACCATCTACATGAGATCATGACACAAGAAAATAACATGTTTCAACATAACATAATATAATATATTACATTACAAGTAAAACACTTGTCATTAAGTACAACAATAATTTGAAAGAATATTTTGCATATAAATCACAACTACTTACCTCATGTATTTTCCAAGATCATATATAACTTGTTTGACGTTGTTGTCAAAGTCGTTTGGGAGAGATAACGGTAGAACATATTGTAACAAAAAAATGAATCGTTATTTGTTTCGACCAAAATAGAAAAGAAAAAATAAAAAAAATAAAAGATGTATAAGGCCAATATATATAAATATGTACACCAAAATTATTACCTTAATGAAGGTATGCCAAACATGTGTTTTTACCCTACCAAATTCACCTTTCTTCGTTAAGATATTATTTATGTTTGAAGCAAAACCCGTGGGAAATTTAATTCTTTGACCTCTTTTACATCATTTCTTTGTTGCTATGTTAATAACCATGGAAGGTTATTTCGGTCTAGTACTCCATCTGATCTATTTGAATATCGGATCACACTTCACTTTGCATGATTGACTTCCTGAATGTCAGTACAGAATTTGACAATTTTTTCTTTGTCCCTCCTACCATCTATGATTCACCATAACGTCTCAGTCACATTCTTCCCGATATGCATTGTATCAAACAAATGAGATATTTTTAGCTCCTCATAGTAGGGAAACCTCATGAATTGAGCGGGATAACATTACATTTCTCATGGAATCCCATTATTAATACCTTCATGATGATTGCGGCCTTCATGAAGCATAAAATAAATCATAAAAATAATTATCAAATATGGTAAAATAAATTCAATGATTAAAATAAACATTCAAAACATTACATGATCTACAATTCATAAAGAAATTGAGTACCTTGACAATTTCTATTATATTCCAACCTCCATAGGTGAGGTGTCATTCTTCGTGGTTTTAAACCAGTCTCTTCTTTCCCATTGTAAATATGTTTTTCAGTAGTATGTTACCTATGGTTCTTAGGGAGGAGGTGCCCATAATCATCAAACACCAACTTTCCTAAACTTTTTGAATGACGATACTTCATATTAGGGCCACAAACTGGACATGCAAATTTACCCTTTGTTTGAAGACTTGCAACAAATGGATTAATGTCAATTATACGATGAGATTATTTAAAAATTAAACATGCACCATGATAACATTAAAAAATTATATAGTATTAAAGAGCAATATTATAATGCTACATACCATAGAAATGTGTTAGTCTAGGGGCATCATGAATTGTCAATAAAAGTATTCCACAAAATTTAAATTTCTTCTCCCCGATTGGTTTACATATGTCATACATTGTGATGCTAACCCATAACTTTAGTAGCTCGTTGATAAGAGGCTCGACATATACATTCATATTTTTAACCTGATACTTACCTAATTGTTTGAAATTACACATAATTACTATAGGAATGATATCATGTAATATATATAAGTAAATAAATAAACAAAAGATATTATGTAAAAATTGAAACAAATGAAAATGTTACATTCAAAAAATTAATGTAAACAAATACCTAGAACAATCATTGTCAACATTATGTGCTCCCTCTTTATTGACATCCAAGGAGGAATGTTATTGTTGATAACAAAAATATGCCACAATGAGTAAATAGACCTAAGCTCTCTGAATGGATTAACACCGTCATCTGCCAATGAAAGCCTAACATTACGAGGTTCATCTTTGAAATCTGTCCATTTTTCCTCAATTTCCCTAAATGCAAAACCATCGACAAACATTCGAAGAACACCATCTCCACTTCTGTTATGTACATGGTAATCCATAAATTGTGCTATGCTTTCACACCTGAACAATTGCTGTAAACGTGGAATTATGGGAATATGATGAAGAACCTTTCGAGGCACCCTTTTTGTTACTAGATCGGTTCGATATCTACTGATAAGACATTGCAGACATTTTGTTTTCGAAGCATGTTGTCCATAATATATAATATGGTCATTAGGACATGCTTCAATAGTTTGATAATCCATTCCAATGTCTTTCATAATGGCATGCAAACCTCGATATGTGTGAGGTAAAATATTTGACGATGGTAACAAAAATTCACCTAACAATCTACAACACAACAAATAACTATTTAATGTAAATAATATTAATCGTAAAAAATGCATTTTTATTTTAGACATTAATTAACACTAAAAACAAATATAAAAAATCAACATTTATGTATAATATGAGATGAAACATATTACATACCTTAGGATCTGTGTCATACAAGTGTTCGAAAAATTATTCATAACCTTTAAGTTCATTAGCAACAATGTAGCGGAGAGAAGATTTGCTCTTGATCCTTCATAAAGTCGTTTATTTGCCTTTTCTAATAGAGGTTCATCATAAATACCAACATTGTCCCCATTCTCGTCCGAAAACAAATCTTGGATCATTTGATTTGTCCCATCATCTTCTTCCATGGGATCATTATCTTGTTTTGTTCCATCATCTTCTTCCATGAGATCGTCATTTGCTTGGTCATGATATTCCTCAGCTTGTACAACATCATTTCTACTAATACTTGGTGCAATATTCCGTGGAAAGTTAGAGGGAAACTCTAACTTTATAATTACAAACAATCATGCAAAATTAGTGTATACTATAACAAACATTCAAACAATATATATACATATATATAATTTTATATAAAATTGACAATATAAAAACAGATAATGAATATATAGCTAATTACCATGGCACAATATTCATTCGATCTGCCATCAATGTGCCCATATTTCCTACAATGTTTTGTAGCTGTTGCTATTAAAATTCTTATGGGACGTATGAGGCAACATTTTTTGCAAGGGAAATAACATCTACCATCACCCTTTTCACCCGCTTTACTTTTTTCCCCACCTCTAACTATATTCCGCCACATTATTCCACACAAAAATACCCTTTCGGAACCGTCATTGTTATAGCAATATTGTCGCAACATATTTAAATCGTCAAATATTTATAGGTCAATTTAGGTCACTGTCATCGCAATTGCGACGACCGTGACGTAAATATTTCTTTTCTTTTTACCTATTTATTTGTTATATTTAGGTCACTTTGCCAAAGAGTGTAACAATTATAATGGTCACATCGTCGCTCTTGCGATGAACATTGACTATATCAATTTAGACTTTGTCAAAATGTATATTGGTCAATATGGATAGTATCAAAAAGTGTAACGGTAAATAGTGAGCATTGCTCTTGCGATGAATACACAAGTTTGCCGAAATAGAGACAATAGTCCACCATCTTGATGATTGCTGCAAAACAAATGAAAGCTTGGTTCCATCGATAGAGCGACAAATACGGGGTGGATTTAGAACAAAATTGAAAAATTGAACTTTTTCTCTTGAATTTTGCGACGAAAGAGTACTTTCGTCGCAAGTAGTCATTGCAATTTTTTCAATATGTAGTAGTGGCAAGATGGGTTGTCCAATTTTTACTATAGATGAGGATATAATCAAAGAAAACTAAGACAAAATGACGGAGAAAAGGATTGAATACATGATTCATGAGGCTTTGGAAAGTGGAGGGAGAATTACACAAGCCAAAGGGAATGACCAAAAACTCATAGTGGACCTCATGAGTTCTAAATGCAGTCTTAGGAATGTTTGTCTCATTCATATGGATCTAGTGGTAGCGAGAACGAAGATCAAGTTTAGTAAAGAACTGGGTGCCACTCAATTCATCCAAGAGGTCATCAATGTCAGGAATGGGAAATTTGTCTTTAATGGTGAGTTTGTTGAGGGCGTGGAAGTCAGGACACATGCACTAAGAAACTTATTTCTTAAGGACCATGAACATAGGAGAAGAGTAGGGGCTCGTACTTGGGAGGATAACACCTACATTGAGAAATTATTGAAAATTTTCTCAATTTCATTTTTTTGGAAAAAGGGATGACGATAGGGATGAATATTGGGAGGAAGGATTCATGGGACAAGGGGAATGGAATGATCATGAACACCACGGGAAGGAGGGAGTCCCTAGGGAGTAGAAAAAACCACTTGATGTTTAGAGAGGATGGATTGTAGGTCCTCTGGCATAGAGGGTGTCTCAGTGGCTTGTATGGCATGGAGTTGGGAAATAATGCCAGAATGACCTTTTTTGAGCGGATTTTCCATGCGATGGGAATTGATGATATCTGGGGAACTGATGATGATTCCTTGGAACTTATATTTTTGTCCCTCCTGGTTGAATTGCATGGTTAATTCCTTAAAATCCATGACAATGGGACCCAAAGTCCTTAGCCATTCTGCACCCAACACAATGTCACAACCACCCATGTTGATAACAAACATATGAGATTTCATGTGTTACTCACCAATTTGGAGACACACATTTTCACAATGCCCTCCACATTTCATGGACCCGTCATTAGAAATCATGATTTGAAAATTATTGACGACACATATGTAGCAATTAGTTTCTTGGGGAATGCGACAATGAATAAAATTATGGGTGCTTCCACTATCAAAAAGAATGATGACCTTCTTATGCTTAATGTAACCAATTAGCTTGAGGGTCTGGGGAGTAGAGAAGCTAGTGAGGGCATTTAGGGAAATGACCGGTTCTACTTTGGGAGGGTATAAGGGAGGGGTCATGTCAGTGGGTTCAGGTGACACAAACACAAGGGGAGCCTCAACATCATCTTCTGAACCATCCTTCAGGATGTCCATAAAAATATTTTTTTCCTTACACTTGTGCCGAGGAAAATATTTGTCATCATAATTATAACAAAGGCCTTTGAATTGGCGTTCAGACATTTCGGCCCTGGTCAATTTATGGATCTTTAGTGGAGTAGAAGGAGGAGTGGGAGTGACTGGTTTAGTGCGAGGAATAAATGAGGGTTTTCGATTTTGAGAAGAGACAACATGTTTTTCTTCCTTATCTCTTTTAGTAGCATCGACCTAAATCTAGGGCCAATCCATGAGGACATTGGCACAAATCTCATCCTTGAGGCCACTGATAAAACATTCTTGAAAAAAAGCATTAGACATGCCCTCTGTACGAAAATCTAATCACTCAAAAGCGGCTATAAAGTCTTCCAATGTGTTAGAGTGTTTCAACTTTGTCAAACAACTAAAATGGTTGGTGTCAGTGTCAAAGAGTTCATAAAGCTCTGCCAAAAAGTGTGTCCAAGGCACATACCCTTGGTGGTCATTTTTTCTCCATTTCCACCATTGCCAACATTCCTTATCTAGATGGAGAACACCATACCAGAGTTTGGCCAACTCATCCGTAATGCCATACAAAGAGAAATAATTTTCTATTTGAGTTACCCAGCTAGTGGGATCCGAGCCATCAAGTTTGGTCACATCCACACATGGAAGGCGTAGGTCACGCTGACAATGATGGGGCTGAAAATTCTAGGAATGAGAGGAAGTTTCACCTTCGGTTTGAAAAGGTGGGTCAGATGAGGGAAGATCTGCAGGGATATGCAGCTTGGTGTAGATCATCATAGTGAAAGATTCAAGCTGGGTAGAAAGGTCTTGCTTGAGGTACTCTATTTTTGCGTTGATGGAGGAATGCATGTTTTTATTGACGATGGAAATATTGGCATTGAGCTGTCTCACTTCTTGTTGGGTTTCTGTGAAATTAGAGTGCAAGGAATTGAAGCAAGATTCCAAGTCTTGGCTATGGGTGTGGGCCATGATGAGGAGGGAACACGAAAAGGGGCAGGTGGCACCACACATAAAATGGGTTATGGGTGAAGTGTATCACAACGATCAGGGTGACGAGTTGAATCCAATGGGGTAAATCCCAAATAAGGGTGTTGGAGGGGGGTGTTGATGGGCGAAAATGACCGTTCGTCAATTGGAAGAACAAGTTCGGACCGGGGTTGTCTAAATAACCCAAGCTGTTTGGTGTAACTCGTTCTGATGGGTTTAATGGCTTTGTTAGCCAATCTAAGGGTTCTAAAGAAACAAATAAAAGAAAATAAATAAACAACTAATTACAAATTACTATATATAAATATGTACATACGTAACTATTGTAGGTATATTTAAATAGCAGACAAACTTATACTTTTTATATACATGATATACACACTGCAAGTTTTAATCTACACTTACCAAACTCAATGTGAAAATTACTTCTTTGAAGAAGCAGATAAAGAAAGAACATAAAAATATTTTTGGTTTTTTCTTTATAAATCTTAAACTAATAAAGGAAATGCTCTGAAACGGAAACATATGGATAGTCAAAAGCCAAACCATACGTTCGAATTTCAGTGATAAACAAATAAGAGAAAAATATAAATGAGATAACCTGTTAGCGAACTAATGATATGCATCCAAACATCTGTACGATCAGAGAACATCTAACCACCTTGTCTAGGAGGGAAACCTGCAAAGAACCTTAAATCTATTTTGAATAAATGTAGAACAATTGTGTTGGCAGTTGAATTTTAATAACAGAAAGAGTGATACAAATAGTTACTATGATCTTATGATTGCAAGAAATTACATTAAGAAAAATCTGTTAGTAATAACATTGCATTTAATCTTTCAACAAAAATTAAGGAGAAATCCTATAATTGAAGTTGAATAGATGATCACCCGGTTAATATCTGAAGCATCACTTATGGACAACATTTATAAAGGAATTATCCCAAAACATAATAAATCATGAAGACTAAAGCTATCAAAACCTATTATCATATCATGATAAAAAAAACTTAAATGAAGACACCATCCACAAGAAGCTAAAGCCGAAATGTGTATTGTTGTTCCATTAAAGTCTGTAAATTAATCATCCATCTTCGACCCCAGGCTAGGATGATTTCATTACAAAAAGCCGTAGTATTTAAAGAGTTTAGGAAAACTAAGCATCCTATCTCTCAAGATAGAATCAACTCCCATGATGATTTACTAATTAAAAAAATAGAGGGTAATAAAACCACTCAATATCAAACTGAATCTCTTAAGATTAAAAAAGTTTGTTTTTGTTTACAAAATGAGCCAAAGAAATGGCTAATGACCCCAGAAATGATCCATATCATTATGTATCCACAAGATGCACGATATCCTGAAAGGAAAAACAAAAATAAAGAAATTTAGATATTCATTTAAACAACATTTTTCAATATTTCGAATGAGAACAGATTGGCTACAGAATCTGCTGATTCTGTAGCTAGTCTTATTTTAAACAACAAAAAATCGATTCAATCTATATTAATTAAGAACAAATCAACAAAATCACACAAATCTTTACCTTTTAACTGAATGCTAAATTTGGCTTATAAAACCTCAGAATTAATCACTGCTTTGACACACTCAACATTTTTTATTATGACATTTCCAGTTCTCTTCAAGCGTTTTCCTTGCCTGTGTGCACTAATCTTGAATTTGTGGTTTTCATTTGTTAATGAGTCAATCTAAGCTATGAGGGTCTTGATCTTCACTTGAAGGGAGGGGACATCTGTGTAATACTTGTCTATCCAAAATAAACACACCTCACACCATGGATCTAGAACAATTGGTTGAGGAAACCCATGGCCATGCATCATAATGCTCCCACTATTGTCTATGGGTTCTTTACTGAGTTTGATCCATGGAAAAACTTCACTATGTTTAGGAACGGTGGCAGATTGTCTACGAAATCATAGGTCTGGCTGAGATCCGGTTTATTTCTGTTTACAAAATGAGCCAAAGAAATGGCTAATGACCCCAGAAATGATCCATATCATTATGTATCCACAAGATGCACGATATCCTGAAAGGAAAAACAAAAACAAAGAAATTTAGATATTCATTTAACCAACATTTTTCAATATTTCGAATGAGAACAGACTGGCTACAGAATCTGCTGATTCTGTAGCTAGTCTTATTTTAAACAATAGAAAATCGATTCAATCTATATTAATTAAGAACAAATCAACAAAATCACACAAATCTTTACCTTTTAACTGAATGCTAAATTCGGCTTATAAAACCTCAGAATTAATCACTGCTTTGACACACTCAACATTTTTTATTATGACATTTCCAGTTCTCTTCAAGCGTTTTCCTTGCCTGTGTGCACTAATCTTGAATTTGTGGTTTTCATTTGTTAATGAGTCAATCTAAGCTATGAG
>JASDQU010099977.1:778321-792727 GCA_032191745.1 Picea mariana | reverse complement strand
GAAACTCAATGTGAAAATGACTACTTTGAAGAAGAAGATAAAGAAAGCACATAAAGATATTTTTTGATTTTTCCTTTATAAGTCTTATACTAATAAAAGAAAATGCTATGAAATGGAAATGTATGGATAGTCGAAAGCCAAAACATACATTCGAATTTCAGTGATAAATAGATAGCAGAAAAATGTAAATGAGCTAACCTGTTAGCGAGCTAATGATATGCATCCAAACATCTGTACGATCAGAGAACTTCTAACCACCTTGTCCAGGAGGAAAACCTGCAATGAACCTTAAATCTGTTCTGAATAAATGCAGAACAATTGTGTTGGCAGTTGAATTTTAATAACAGAAAGAGTGACACAAATAGTTACCGTGATCTCATGATTTCAAGTAATTACTTTAAGAAAAATATGTTAGCAATAACCTTGCATTTAATCTTTCAACGAAAATTAAGGAGAAATCTGGTAATTGAAGTTGAATAGATGATCACATGATTAATATCTGAAGCATCATTTATGGACAACATTTATAAAAGAATTATCCCAAAACATAATAAATCATGAATACTAAAGCTATCAAAACCTATTATCATATTAGGATAAACAAAACTTAAATGAGGACACCATCCACAAGAAGCTAAAGTCGAGATGTGTATTGATGTTCCATTAAAGTCTGTAAATTAATCATCCATCTTTTGCGTGAGGCGAGGATGGTTTCATTACAAAAAGTTGTAGTATTTAAAGAGTTTAGGAAAACTAAGCATCCTATCTTCTAAGATAGAATCAAATCCTAGGATGATTTGCTAATTACATTAATAGAGGGTAATAAAACCACTCAATATCAAATTGAATCTCTCAAGATGAAAAGAGTTTGTTTTTGTTTACAAAATGAGCCAAAAAAAATGGATAATGACCCCATAAATGATCCATATCATTATGTCTCCACAAGCTGCCCGATATCCTGAAAGGAAAAACGAAAATAAAAAAATTTAGATATTCATTTAACCAACATTTTCCAATATTTCGAATGAGAACAGACTAGCTACATAATCTACTAATTTTGTAGCTAGTCTTATTTTAAACAACAAAAAATCGATTCAATCTATATTAATTAAGAACAAATCAACAAAATCACACAAATCTTTTACCTTTCAACCGAATGCTAAATTTGGCTCATAAAACCTCAAAATTAATCACCGCTTTGACACACTCAACATTTTTTATTATGACATTTCCAGTTCTCTTCAAACGTTTTCCTTTCCTGTGTGCATTGACCTTGACTCTGTGGTTTCCATTTGTTAATGAGTCAATATGAGTTGTGAGGGTCTTGATCTTCGCTTGAACGGAGGGGACATCTGTGTAATACTTGTCTATCCAAAATAAACACACCTCACACCGTGGATCTGGGACAGTTGGTTGAGGATACCCATGGTCGCGCGTCAGAATGGTACCACTATTATCTGTGGGTTCTTTACCGAGTTTGATCCCTGGAAATCCTTCACTATGTTTCAAGCACGGTGCTAGATTGTCTACGAAATCATAGGTCTGGTTGAGATCCGATTTGAGGTAACTTGGGTCTTCTCTTGCCAAGAATTTCTTGATCTCAAAATCAGAGCTCTCATGGACCTCGATTGCTTTGATCGAGCTCATATGAGACTTCAATTTATTTCGTAGGCTCCTATAGGTTAATCTCCCTACCCTTTTGTTCTTGAACCCTATATCTGAGTCATTTTTAGATAGTTTGCATGAGGGTCTGTTTACGGTTTTTGCAAAGGTGTTAGGGAAGACATACTACTTGCGCTTATGAAATTCAATGACTCTTGGGTCATCATCTTTTTGCTCGGACATAGGCTTATCGAGTGCAGCCCTATCACAGGGTTCTTTGGATGAGGAGACTGTTTTGTCAATGGAAGGGATAGGGGTTTCTTATAACACGAGCTTATCAACCTCTACAGGGCTGGATCTAACAAAGCCATTTTGAGATAGGAAAGTGTCCCAATCATCACCCTACAATTTTAAATGATGGACTAACAACATCCTGATCAACCCATGATGAAATAAACTAGAATTCAAACACTGTATCTTATACCTCTTGGCCATTTTATATAAGCTTCTCAATAAATAGAAAGGCATGTTCAACTGGAAACTGATGAAGTTCATTAACATTCTTATGTGGTAAAGAAAAACGAGGCCAAAGGGACCTTCACAGGTAACGAACTACCTTAAAATTGCCAATAAATAGTGCCACCTAGTTTTTAATAGAGATATAGGCATACCTTTATCACAACACTGGATTTTCCTAGAGGTAAAGAACAAACTCCACGACACCTCCTCCAACTTGGAATTCTTAAACCATTTTTTCCCGCTAATGGGAAGACCTGTTGCCTGGCTCAAAAACTCCTCGGTGATTTCAATTTGAATATCACCCACTTTGGCTTGGCACCCATCGAAAGAGAGGGCGAAATCCTGGGCCGCTTGCAAGTTGTAACCTTGAAATTTCTCAAGAAATTTGAGCCAGCCTTGACCTTTAAGATATTCCCTTGCGTCATCATACAGAAGTAGGGTTTGCGAGCCATTCGGTTCGACACAGATGATGGGAGCCATGTGGATTTAGACAAGCAGTCATGGGGAAAACATAAATCACTATAAGCATGAAGGGTTTCACAAAACAGGAAGAACCAGGGCTAAAACCAAGGAAATAAAAACACTCGCGCAATTAAATGAAGGAAAGAGGGGTTTCATGTGAGAATCGGGCATTTTGTGTAATGAATCGCCGAGAGTACAGAACGAAGCCCGAGACTTAACTTTGAAATGATGGACTTGTCGTTTTCAAACTTCCACTATCAGCATAGTACAGAATACGACTAGATGTGTTTGAGTATCATCATTGTGCAAGGGGTGGAGTTGATCATTTCAAGGTTAGGAAAAGAGGTGCTTGACAAATCAAAGCATAGCAACCATAAAAAGGATTTACCAAGGATTATACATGAAACAAACTCATATCCTAACATCAATCGACTCTTGGTGTATCATTTAAAGGTCTAGAGTATACCTTATGACAATGAGTTACTTTAAAACAACCACTTTATTGACATGAGATAAGCCTTAAAGAAAAATATCATTCTTAAAAAGATTTGTATGAAAATTTATTCTCCTAGGAAAATAAGCCTTAAATTCAATTCTAATAAATTCATAAGTTTCAATGCTTTGTTCATACTTTTAGTCATGAACAAAGCATGAAAATGATAACCAAGAAAAATAAAAACTTTTCTATCCCAAAACTCATCTTTCAAGTAGCAATGTTCATATGATGAAGTGGAGGCAGATGAAAAATTTATTATTTGTTTCTTTAAGAGGTGAAAACATCGTGGGGCTCCCAACAAGCCTCTATATTTCTTTGGACTCAACACAGTTGGTACTGCGCATGGACTCAAACTTTCTCTGACTAAACACTTATCGAACAAGTCTTGGACTTTCTTCTTAACCTCTTCATTCTCTTGTGGTATCAACCTATATGCTTCTTTTTTTGACAAACTTGCTCCTGGAATAAGGTTAATGTGATGACTGATGCTCTGAATGGGTGGTAAAGAACTAGGTAACTCATCCACCACAATATCAACAAAATTATCCAACAATTCCTGAATTTCTTTAAGTAAATCATCCACAAAAGTACTTGTAAGGATGACTTTGGGCTTTCTCACCACAACAAACTGCATCTCCTATTCCTTCTTGACTTAATTCAAGGGTTCCTTCCCACTCATGAGAAGTATTCTTGGGCTAGCTTATTCCTTCACTTTCTTATCCTCCATTAGCAATAACATAGGTGTACAACCATTCTTGTCAAGGGTGTAAGTATTTTTTCTCCCATCATGTATGGAATTTCAGTCAAATTTCCACGATCTTCCCAACAGAACATGACAAAAATCCATGGGTATTGCATCACACAGAATCTCATCTTTATAACCTCCTATCTTGAATTCAACATTGCACTATCGACTTACATGACTTGGTGTCCCTTCTGCAACTGTGATACCTTGTACGGATCTAGATGTGCAGTTATCTCTAGCTCCAACTTTTCCACCATTTCGGTGGATACCAAATTATCAATGCTCCCACTGTCTATGATCACTTTGCATACCCTGTCTTTGGTTTTGCAGGAAGTCCTGAACAAACTGTTTCTCTGAACTGGCTCTTTTGCTTCTTTCTCTAGCTTTATGAGAACTTTCCTCATCATGAAGGATTTCCCTTCTTCCACTACTTTTGCCTCCACATTCCTTCTTTGAGCTTCAGAAATGTGAGCTTCTCCATCTCTTTCTTTCATTTTCCTCTCAGGAAATTCTCAAGACATATGCCATGTCTTTCCACATGCATAGAATTTCACTTATCCTCCTCTGCCTCTTCCTCTTCCTCAAGAAAGAGAGTTTCTTCCACAATATTGTCCACCTATGGAACTTCCTCCTCTTTCTGTATGACGATGATACTTTCTAGATTCAGGTTTGGGTTTCTGGAACTTCTCTTGGACAGTTCCCTTTCCTCTTCTTGGAATCTTTCCTCTGTTTTGTTGGCTTTTTTTTCTAGCCAATTTCTCCTCTTATTCCAGTGATGTCTGATAAGCATCTTCCAGTGTTTTCATTGTCATCATATTGGTTTCCTCCTGAATTTCATATCTCTGGCCATTAATATACCTAGAAAATTTTTCCTCATCACTCTCTCTATGTCCTACTCTAATGTTCAGAATATAAAATTCTTCAGTGTATTCTTTCACTGACAAGCCCTTTTGTCTCAAGTTCTGCAATCTCCTCAAAACATTGATCTGATAATATTTGGGTATGAACTTAGATTTCAATTTAGCTACCATTTTGTCCCAATTTTTGATTTTTTGCTTACCTTTGTGCCTTTTGTCGACTTGCAATTCATTCCACCATAGCGCTGCATGTCCCTTTAGTTTGGTAACATCATGCTTCACCTTCTTATAATCGTCGATTTCTTCATAATTGAAGTACTTGTCTAAGGCCCTTCTCCAATCCAACAACTCTTCAACATCCAAGTTTACTTCATACATCAAGACTTCCATTTTTTCCCTAGCTCCAATTTTTACAACCACTATCAATAAGCGTTCCTCTTCAGCGTCTCCTTATGTAGATCCTTCAACTTCCATTTCTTCACTCTCAGCTTCAATGACGTCACTAGCATCAAGTTATCTTCTCTGTTCTATCTCCATGGCATCCAATCTCGCACGAATTTGCCTCATTTCCCGTTCCATGGTTGGATTTGCTATAGGTCTCTCTGTACGACTTCTGGGCGGCATAACTCTAAACCGTTTTTCACACAGAGCTTAATTTAGGATCTGATACCACTTGATGCATACCCCACCCTCTCATAGGGTCTGCGCAACCTTATGGTCTATGATCATTCAAATAAGGAGTTGAATTGGCTCTTTGGGCCCTACCGAGCCCCCAAAATCCTTTACACAGGTCCTCATATCTCCTAATGCCAAAATTTCGAAAGATCTCTCCTTCCGATCGACGACCTACATGCATGCTTCACACTTCAAGATTCATCCCTTGCAATACTTAACACTTACAAATCCACTGGACTACCAAATTGGAAAAGTCTCAAACCACCAAATAGGGGATCGACGGTTCCTGTTCCCCGCTAAGATCAATAACCCAAAATTCTTCGATGCTCAGGCTTTGGAGAATTTCAAAGAACCTCACAAAACAATCTTTCATAGTTTCGAACTGGTGAACCTCAGGAGGATCCAACGGTTCACAATTCTCCATCGATCTACGGTGTAGACCTACTCTAGGCCTCTTGGCTCCAGAAAATTTCAAAGAAACCCTCCACTGATCCTCCAGAGTGCTAGGCCTATGGATTTCCTGATATCCTAACATGTGTCTGCAGAGATCAATGAATCTCAATAACCTTTCCACTTCGGGCTTTGGGGACTTTCGAATAATGACACTCTAATCTTCCAAAGTGCTCTATCACCAGACTCCCAGATCTGGCGCTACATTTCCACTCTAATGGATGACTCGGATGAACTCTTCCCTCCAGGAATTCTCTCCCCCAAATGATTATGTCCAAATTTCCTCAGGAGTGTTGTATCTGGTGACACCTGTCCACCGAGATCAACGGTGGAGATGAGATCTGTTATTCGAAACTCCAAGAGTTCTCTCAACTCTATGCTTGGTTTCCTCTGGAGTGTCGGACCTCTGGACTTCTAGATCTGCCATCGCGTGTCCTTCTTCCTGATCAATGGTCCTGATCAACTTCGGACTTTGGGACTCCAGAGATATCAACATCATTTTCACACTATTCGCCCAGAGTATCTATCCTCTAGATATTTTGATCTAACGATGCATGTCCTTGCCGATGGATGAACTCAATGAACTCTGGGGTTTCGGGAATTTGGGGGTCATCCACTCTTGGATATCTACTTCTAACTTTGTTCGGGGTTCTAGTCCATTGGAGTACATGATCTTTTGACACGTGTCCTTGGAAATTAGACAAACACGATTAACTCCTCCCTTTGGGACTTCGGGGGTCCCGACTTCTCCACACTCCAAATATTTTGAATGCACGAAGTCTGAAGGAATTCACTGATTAACCCTTGCGCAACTCCTCCTAATACAACTACTATTATATCTTCAACAAACTCCCAAATGGATTTCAACCATTCAACTCTTAAAATGAACAAATCCTCTCCTCCTTAAGGATTCTGATCATTTTCCTTCTCGAGCTTTAAGTCCTTGAGGTATTTCAGACCTCTGGCACACTCCTTGCAACCTTTAACTTCTAATAAGTTTTGGACTTAGATATTTTTGAAAACAAATCTCCCTTATGCACTCCTTGCAGTCGTCTCTTCTGAAACTTTTTCAACACTTAAACAAAGTGTTTTTCTGATGCACTCCTTGCATGGGTCTTCTCCAATATTTTCTCTCCACTGAGAAATTGTTCACTCCTTGGAATTCAACTGTAAATTATTTTTATCTCTTCTGATCTTCTGAACACAACAAAACACCATACATTTGGAATCAAGCCTCTCTGCTAGTATTCATTCAGTAAAATATGTACATGGACTCAGATAACTCTGTGGAACTCTTCATAAGATTCAACAACTCTTTCAACAACAGTAACAATAACATTCAACAGCCCCATTTGGGCATAAAATACATATATTTATACATGGAGAGGTTGCTCGGTCCTTCCCTCCAGAATACCTTAGTGCTATCCTATCATAGTTAATACATTCATCTACTAAGGACTATTACATTGAATGGTAATTACATTAAGATATGAGTTGATACTTAGTATATGTACAACCTTATCTCATAATTAAGGTGATTAAAAATTCGGAAGCCTTATGTGATGGCTCATGCCTCAAAACATTTAAAATCTTTAAATTACAATCCTTTCAAAATAGAAAGATGTGCTCTCCTTGGAATTCAAAAACAATTTGAAATCTACATGTTGGGTGCTAAGTTGTGTTCCTCGTGGCCTCTTTAAATGCCAATGGTTGTAGTATAAATTTATTACAGGAACAATAAATCCTTGGAGAAACAAGACACCCTAGTGGTCTTGGCTAGCCTTAAGCATATAGAAAAGATTCCAATTTAAACAATTTCAATATCTCATGATTCTACGTATCCCAATGCAATGATTTTATTTCTCCAATGAAAGAGATTACTGCCTTCAACTATTGGTTTATGTATTCTTTTAAATGAAATATCTAGTTGTGCTACTTCCTTGGGGGTGTAAGTCCTTTTACTCCCCAAGGCAAGAAAGACTAGATAGGGAAAATGTTAGGTCCTAACCTACACATAGGTAGAGCAATATATGCGAATGTAATAAAGGTCAATATTAATAAGGCCTTTCAATAAAATAGAATAAGGAGGATGTAAGAAGACCTAATAGAAGCTTCATCTTCTAGAAGGATCTTCCTCTAGATGCTTCTCTTGATAGACATATTTAGTATAAATAAGGGTCGAGCGTATGAAAACCCTAGCTTGGAGATTATTGTAAAAGAGCGTTTCTCGACTGGAGGTTGCCCCCTTGAAGAGGCCTATGAACATTGCTTTCTGAATCAAAGTGTTATTCCTGTTGTTGTTCTTATATCATTTATGTTTTATTGTGGAGATTATGTTGGTTATATTAATGTTATTCTGCCATTTCTAGCATTTTATTTATGTTCTGCATACTTTTTATATCTGGTATATTAAAGTGGTATCAGAGCACTTTCCTTGGCAGAAATTGTGGGAATTTCTTTTTTAGGGTAGAGACGTATTCTGACATCTTTAAGCCACATAGATCTATCATTATGCACATAAACCCGCAGTTGATGGATTCATACACGCAGGAAATACAAGTGGTTCTTAAGCGCACATCTGTTGGCCATCCTTATAACCCCTATTGGTACCCCTTCGAGTGGTAGCGCATCAGACAAAACCTATGTATGGATCGACCTAGATTTCCTGAAGCCCTCTTTAGATAAACTGATTAGCCGCCTAACTACTATAGTGAGACTGAGAACAACACTCAGGAAGATACTCTTTAGTACCTAGGTAGTCGGGTAGTACGGCTAAGGGTATGGTCTATCCTCCTTAGTTAGTGCCCTGAGATATTGGGCCGAGTACTACTGTTGGACCCCGCACGTAAATCAAAGAGTTATAGCACAGGGCAAACCCTTGTCTGTAGAACCCTTGAATACCTAACCCTTGGGGGACAGAGACATAAACAAATTAACACAGACAGGATCTATTTCTGAGCAACTGTGTTTGGGTTGCCAAGTAAACACACATTTCTTTTTGGTTAAGAATTTGGGGATTTCATCACTGCAGTATTCTTCAGACCAGAGTATAACTCTGCAGGTGTAAAAAAAAAAAGTCTGGAAATTTTTTCACCATTATTTGAGACCTATCCCATTGGATTCATCTCTTTTCACTTATCACATTCATCCATATCATTTTTCAGCAAAAAGTTTTGACCCCGCCCACCCCTTTTCAATTCACCCATCCTCATGGCCCATACCCGTAGCCAAGAACTAGAGTCTCGCTTCAACACCTTGCAATCTAGTTTCCTTGAGACCCAAAAAGAAGTGAAACAACTCAGTGTTACTGTTTCCTCCCTCGATACATCCATCAATACAACCATAAATACATCTGTATAGTCCTTAATGGAGGAATTCAAGCAAGAACCGACCACCCATCTTGAATCTGTCTTTGCATCACTCTGCACCAAAATGAAGATCCCTACAGATGACCCTTTCCCTGATGCACCTCCAAAGACTAAAGGTGAACATTCCTCCCATTCCCATACCTTTCATCCCCATCACTTTCAACGTGGCCTATGCCTTCCGCGGGTGGATGTAACCAAATTTGATGGCTCAGACCCCACTAGTTGGGTCACCCAAATGGAACATTATTTCTCTTTATACGACATTACAAATGACTTGGCCAAACTCCGGTATGGTGTTCTCCATCCAGATCAAGAATGCTGGAAATGGTGGCAATGGAGAAAAAATTCCCGTCAAGGGTATATTGCTTGGACCCAATTTGTGACTGAGCTTTATGAATGCTTTGACACTGACACCAACCATTTGGGTCGTTTGACAAAATTGAAACAATCAAGAACAGTTGAAGACTTCATAGCTGCATTTGAGCACCTGGATCTTCAAATAGAGGGCATGACTGATGCTTTCTTTCTAGAGTGTTTTATTAGTGGCCTCAAGGAAGAGATTTAGGCCCATGTCCTCATGGCTTGACCTTTGAGTTGGTTGGAGGCTACTAAAAAAGATAAAGAATCACAACAAGTTGTATCCTCTCAAAACCGTAAACCTTCCTTTATCCCTCACCCTAAACCCGTAAATCCCACTACTCCTTCTGCCACATTAAAGATCCAAAAAATAACTAGGGATGAAATGGTCGAATGCCAACTCAAAGGCCTTTGTTATAATTGTGATGACAAATATTTCTCGGGCCACAAATGTAAGGAACAAAATTTTTTTATGGCCACCTCTAAGGATATTTCAGAAGAGGATGTTGAAACTCCCCTGGTGCCCAAGGCACCTTAAATCATTGACATAACCCCTCCTTCCGACCCTCCAGAAGTGGAACCGATCATTTCCCTGAATTCTCTCACTAGCTTCTCCACCCCCCAAACCCTCAAGTTAATTAGTTACATCAAGCATCGAAAGGTCATCATTCTGGTTGATAGTGGAAGCACCCATAATTTTATTCATAGCCACATTGCCCAAGAAACCCATTGCTACATCCATGCCATCAACAATTTCCAAATCATGATTGCCAATGGTGGTTCCATGAAATGTGGAGGGCGTTGTGAAAATGTGCATCTCCAAATCGGTGACTACCACCTCAAATCCCAAATGTTTTCTATCGACATGGGTGGTTGTGACATTGTGTTGGGTGCAGACTGGCTAAGGACTTTGGGTCCTATTCTCATGGATTTTAAGAACTTAACCATGCAATTCGACTAGGAAGGCCACCAATATAAATTCCAAGGCATCATTGTTGGTTCACCTGAGGTCATTAGTTCTCATCACATGGAAAAGCTGCTAAAAAAAGGTCATTCTGGTGTCATTGCCTAAACCCATGCCATACAAGCAACATAGACACCCCTGATGCCGCAAGACCTCGAAGCCCTCCTTTCTAAACATCAAATGGTATTTTCCACTCTCCAGGGACTCCCTCCTTCTCGTGGTGTTCATGATCATTCCATTCCTCTTGTACCAGGAAGCCTTCCTCCCAATATCCGTCTATATCACCACCCCTTTTCACAAAAAAATGAAATTGAGAAAATGGTCCAGGAACTCCTTACTACAGGTGTTATCCATCCTAGTATGAGCCCTTACTCTTCTCAGGTAGTCATGGTCCTGAAGAAAGAAGGTTCTTGGAGAATGTGTTATGACTTCTGTGCCCTCAACAAACTGACCATTAAATATAAATTTCCCATTCCTGTCATTAATGACCTCCTGGATGAATTGAGTGGAGCCCAATTCTTTACTAAACTTGATCTTCGTTCGGGCTATCACCAAATACATATGAAAGAGGATGACATTCCCAAGACGGCCTTTCAAACTCATGAGGGCCACTATGAGTTTTTGGTCATGCCCTTTGGCTTGTGTAACGCCCCCTCCACCTTCCAAAGCCTCATGAATCATGTCTTCTATCCTTTTCTCCATCATTTTCTCTCAGTTTTCTTTGATGATATCCTCATCTATAGCAAAACTTAGATAGACCATCTTACCCATGTGGATCGAGTTCTCCATCTACTCTCTCAACACCTATTTTTCCTGAAACAGTATAAATGTGCCTTTGGTGCCTCAGAAGTAGAATAATTTTGTCATCTAGTTGGCAAGGATGGCATCAGGGTGGATCCGAAAAAAATTGAAGCTATGCAAGACTAGCCGCACCCAAAGACTCTCAAAAGATTGTGTGTATTTTTGGGCTTAACAGAGTATTATCGCAAGTTTGTTAAGAATTATGGAAAGATTGCAACACCTCTCACTTCTCTCCTCAAAAAGAACTCTTTCACTTGGACTCCATCCACTGCTCAAGCTTTCCAAACCTTGAAGATGGCCATGTGCACCACTCCGGTTCTGCCCCTTCCTGATTTCACAAAGACCTTTGTGTTGGAATGTGATGCCTCAGGGAAAGGAATCGGTGTTGTCCTTATGCAAGAGGATCGACCTTTGGCCTTCACCAGCAAACAACTATCTGAAAGGAATCTGGGCAAACCCATCTATGAAAAGGAAATGTTGGCTATTCTAAATGTCATTGATATGTGGCGCCCTTATCTCTTGGGGTAACGTTTCAAAATTAAGACAGACCATCAGAGGCTCAAGTACTTTCTGGAACAATGCATTTCCTCCCCGGAAAAACAAAATGGGTGACTAAAATCTTTGGATATGATTATGATATCATTTACAAGAAAGAAAAAGATAACTTGGTGGCAGATGCACTGTCTCGAAAATATGAAGACGAAGGATCCCTTTTTTCTCTTTCATTCATTGTACCAGATTGGCTCCAAGATTTTTGCCAGGAATGGCTACAAGATCCAAAAAGTTTGCATCTAATCTAGCAATTGTAGACCAATGCTCCAGCTCCCCCAGGATACTCTTGGCTCCAGGATGAGCTTTGATACAAAGGCCGTTTGTATTTAAGTAAACAATCAAAGATTAAACTCACGGTACTTTCTGAGCTTCATGCTACACCCACAGCGGGGCACTTCGGGTCCACCAAAACCTATGAAAGGGTCAAACGTTCCTTTTTCTGAGATGGTATGAAATAGGAAATTTGTAATTTTGTCGCTGAATGTGATGTGTGTCAATGCAACAAGGGAGAAACAGTCAAATCTCCAGGCACACTACAACAGCTTCCGATCCCACCTTCGATTTGGAAGGATATCTCTATGGAATTTATTACCGACTTACCCAAATAGGGAAATAAATTAGTCATAATGGTGGTTGTCGATTTCCTTTCCAAGTATGCTCATTTCTGCACTCTTCAACATCCATTTATTGCATCCACGGTGGCTCAAATTTTCATGGACCGGGTCTTCAAGCTTCATGGCATGCCACACTCGATTGTTTTTTATCGTGACCCAACTTTCATAAGCAATTTTTGGAAATAACTATTCAAGCTTCAGGGCACCAAATTGCATCTCATCATAGCTTATCATCCCCATAATGACGATCAAACAGAAGTTGTCAATAAGTGTTTGGAAACATATCTGAGGTGTTTTGCCTCTGAAAATCAAAATCAGTGGGTTCAATGGTTACCCCTAGTTGAATGGTGATACAACGCTTCCTACCATACAATTACATGCATGAATCCTTTTGAAGTGGTACATGGACAGAAGCCACCTTCAGTTCTCTCATACTTACCGGGTGCCTCAAAGGTCCAGGCGGTTGACCAAACACTTACAGTTTGAGAGGATATTCTCCATACCCTCAAAGAGAATTTGATCATGGAATAAAATCACATGAAGCAACAAGCAGATCAAGGTCGCTCTGAACATCAATTTGCAGAAGGGGATCAAGTGTTTCTGTGACTACAACCATACAAGAAAACTTCCCTCAAGGCCGAGCATTGTCAGAAGCTAGCGCCCAAATTTTATGGTCCTTGTACAGTTCTCAAGCGTGTGGGACAAGTCGCCTATCAGTTAGCTCTGCCCAGTCATTCAAAGCTACATCCTATTTTTCATGTTTCATGCTTAAAGTAGGTGATTGGAACTCGGTTCCAAATTCAAACCAACCTTCCCAAGTTAGCTGAAGAAGGATCCATTCGGCTACAACTAGAAGCAGTTTTGGACCAATGTGAGTGTCGCCTACATCAAAGAACCATCAAGGAAGTGCTCATCTAGTGGAAAGATACAACTCCAGTAGATGCCACTTGGGAACCAGCTACCATTCTGTAGCAGTTTCCACATCTCAAGCCTTGAGGACAAGGTTATTTTTAATGGGGCGGACATGTTAGGGTCCTAACCCGCACATAGGTAGAGCAATATATGTGGATGTAATAAAGGTCAATATTAAAAAGGCCTTTCGATAAAATAGAATAAGGAGGATGTAATAAGACCTAATAAAAGCTTCCACTTCTAGAAGGATCTTCCTCTATATGTTTCTCTTGATATACATATTTAGTATAAATAAGGGTCGAGGGTATGAAAACCCTAGCTTGGAGATTATTGTAACAGAGCATTGCTCGACTAGAGGTTGCCCCCTCAAAGAGGCCTGTGAACATTGCTTTATGAATCAAAGTGCTATTCCTATTGTTGTTCTTATATCATTTATGTGTTATTGTGGAGATTATGCTGGTCATATTAATGTTATTCTGCCATTTCTAGCATTTTATTTCTGTTCTGCATACTTTTATATCTGGTATATTACAGAAAACCTAGGACGGTGTAACCCTTTAGTTCTCCTAGCATTCCTTTATGAAAAAAATTATTCAAAGACAATTATGATGGGATTAATTGGGTTGTGTTCCCTTATAATCCCCAAAATATTAACAAATTAACCTTGTAACCAAGAAAAGAATAAAAAACAAGAGATATTCCTTACCTAGTCCAAGCATTAACAAGATAAACTCATTTTAACGAAGAAAACTCTACCATAAAAGAAATAAATAGCCTCTAAGAAATATAGCGCCTTACTTCTTCATCCAATAGCCAAGACAAATCATCACAAGAGATTGTAGCAAAGCAGTATAGGTAAATTTCCAAAATAGGGTGCAAATTTCATCCAAGGATTCTTTCTCCAAGTGAGAATGCTATGATAAAATGACAAGAGTTTGATCTCTATTTATACAAATCTTCTAAAAAGTGTTTGTCCACTTAACTTTAGGGTAAACCACAAAATAAGAGGTAAACAACCCTTATTTTCCCCTT
>JASDQU010099977.1:758894-777957 GCA_032191745.1 Picea mariana | reverse complement strand
GGCTTATAAAACCTCAGAATTAATCACTGCTTTGACACACTCAACATTTTTTATTATGACATTTCCAGTTCTCTTCAAGCGTTTTCCTTGCCTGTGTGCACTAATCTTGAATTTGTGGTTTTCATTTGTTAATGAGTCAATCTAAGCTATGAGGGTCTTGATCTTCACTTGAAGGGAGGGGACATCTGTGTAATACTTGTCTATCCAAAATAAACACACCTCACACCATGGATCTAGAACAATTGGTTGAGGAAACCCATGGCCATGCATCATAATGCTCCCACTATTGTCTATGGGTTCTTTACTGAGTTTGATCCATGGAAAAACTTCACTATGTTTAGGAACGGTGGCAGATTGTCTACGAAATCATAGGTCTGGCTGAGATCCGGTTTATTTCTGTTTACAAAATGAGCCAAAGAAATGGCTAATGACCCCAGAAATGATCCATATCATTATGTATCCACAAGATGCACGATATCCTGAAAGGAAAAACAAAAACAAAGAAATTTAGATATTCATTTAACCAACATTTTTCAATATTTCGAATGAGAACAGACTGGCTACAGAATCTGCTGATTCTGTAGCTAGTCTTATTTTAAACAATAGAAAATCGATTCAATCTATATTAATTAAGAACAAATCAACAAAATCACACAAATCTTTACCTTTTAACTGAATGCTAAATTCGGCTTATAAAACCTCAGAATTAATCACTGCTTTGACACACTCAACATTTTTTATTATGACATTTCCAGTTCTCTTCAAGCGTTTTCCTTGCCTGTGTGCACTAATCTTGAATTTGTGGTTTTCATTTGTTAATGAGTCAATCTAAGCTATGAGAGTCTTGATCTTCACTTGAAGGGAGGGGACATCTGTGTAATACTTGTCTATCCAAAATAAACACACCTCACACCATGGATCTAGAACAGTTGGTTGAGGAAACCCATGGCCATGCATCATAATGCTCCCACTATTGTCTGTGGGTTCTTTACTGAGTTTGATCCATGGAAAAACTTCACTATGTTTAGGAACAGTGGCAGATTGTCTACGAAATCATAGGTCTGGCTGAGATCCGGTTTAAGGTAACTTGGGTCTTCCCTTGCCAAGAATTTCTCGATCCCAGAATCAGAGCTCTCATGGACCTCGATCGCTTTGATCGATCTCATATGAGACTTCGATTTATTTCGTAGGCTCCTAGATATTAATCTCCCTTCCCTTTTGTTATTAAACCCTATATCCAAGTCTTTTTTAGACAGTTTGCGCGAGGGTTTGTTTACGGACTTTGAAAAGGTGTTAGGGCAAACATATTGCTCGTGCTCATGAAATTCAATGACTCTTTGGATGAGGAGACTATTCTGTCAATGAAAGGGATAGGGGTTTCTTCTAACATGGGATTATCAACCTCTATGGGGCTGGATGTAACAAAGCCATTTCGAGATAGGAAAGTATCCCAATCATCGCCTTGCAATTTCAAATGATGGACTAACAACATCCTGATCAACCCATGACGGAATAAACTGGAATTCAAACACTGTCTCTTACACCTCTTGGTCGTTTTATATAAACTTCTCAATAAATAAAAAGGCATGTTCAATTGGAAACTGATGAAGTTCATTAACAGTCTTATGTGGTAAAGAAAAATGAGGTCGAAGCGACCTTCACATGTAACGAACTGCCTTAAAATTGCCAATAAACCGTGCCACCTAGTCTTTAACATAGATATAGGCATACCTTTATCACATCACCGGATTTTCCAAGAGGTAAAGAAAAAACTCCACAGAACATCCTCTAACTTGGAATTCGTAAACCATTTTTTCCTGCTAAGGGGAAGACCTATTGCCTGGCTCAAAAAATCCTCAGTGATTTCGATTTGAATGTCACCCACTTTGGCTCAACATCCATCGAAAGAGAGGGTGAACTCCTGGGCCACTTTCAAGTTGTAACCTTGAAATTTCTCTAGAAATACGAGCCAGCCTTGACCCTTAAGGTCTTCCCTTGTGTCATCATACAAAAGCAGGGTTTGTGAGCCATTTGGTTCGACACAGACAACATGGGCCATATGGATTCAGACAAGCAGTCATGAGGGAAGACATAAATTACTGTAAGCATGAAGGGTTTCATAAAAAAAAAAGAACCAGGGCAAAAACCAAGGAAATAAAACCCACTATTACCCTCGCACGATTAAATGAAGGAATGAGGGGTTTCACATGAGAATCGGGCGTTTTGTGTAATGAATCGCCAAGAGTATAGAACGAAGCCCGAGACTTAACTTGAAATGATGGTCCTGTCAATTTCAAACTTGCACCATCAACATAGTGTAGAATACGACCAGATGTGTTTGAGTATCATCATTGTGTAAAGGGTGGAATTGATCATTTTAAGGTTAGGAAAAGAGTTTCTTGCCAAATCAAAGCATAGCAACCATAAAAAGGATTTACCAAGAATTATACATGAAACAAACTCATAGCCTGACATCAATCAATTCTTGGTGTATCATTCAAAGGTCCAGAGTATACCTTATAACAATGAGCAACTTTAAAACAACTATTTTATTGACATGAGATAAGCCTTAAAGAAAAATATCATTCTTAAAAAGATTTGTATGAACATTTATTCTCCTAGGGAAATAAGCCTTAAATTCAATTGTAATAAATTCATAAGTTTCAATGCTTTGTTCATTCTTTCAGTCATGAACAAAGCATGAAAACGAGAACTAAGAATAATAAAAAAAAACCCTTTTATAGCCCAAAACTCAACTTTCAAGTAGCAATGTTCATGTGATGAAGCAGAGGCAACTACATAATTTATTATTTGTTGATTTAAGAGGTGAAAATACTGTGGGGATGCCAATAGGGGGTCGGGTCTTTTACAGGATAATCCCCCTGTGGACAAGTGGATTTCCTCTTGGATACTAGACCCCTATGACCAAGACATAAAAGTGATATTATGGACACTGACTTTCCTTTTCATGAAGCTAAACTATCAAAGAAGAATAAGGAAGAATAGTAAATACCTTTTTATCGACATTTGTCCTTGCTCGATCTAGGCTGATCTTGATCTCCAAGTTCTTCAGAAGGTCCTGTAATACAATGAGCAACAACAATGATACTTCCTACACTACCATGATTAGCTTCATAATGGATCTATGAAAGAAACAAGTTCATGAAATGTACACAAACTTTAAAGCAAACATGCCAAGCATAGATTTATATTAATGAGAACAAAGTGGTTCTTACATGCATGGATGTAGGTGGAGCAGCTTCACCAAGATCTCTTCGTCCAGACCCTTTCTTAAATAATCCACACACAGAATGTTGATGCTTCAAAGATATCTCCCTTATGAGATCATAAGTTAGATGCTTCACAATGTCTCCATCCCCCTTTCACCATGAGAATGCCTCCTTATATCGGCTTGGAGAGGCCTAACCACTTGAGAGATCTTTGGGATAAGATGAGAATTCATCTCCTTTAGTTGTGGATCTTCCCTAAGATCGAGGCTTGACCTCAAATTCAAATCCAACTACCTTCAAAGATTGAGGGGATCCTTCCCTGATTTGTCTCAACAATCCAAAATTTTCTCAAAAAGGGAAATGCTCCCTCTGAATGGGGCACAAAGCATTGCAATGCTCCCCAAAAAGAGGGCGCAGAGCGCCAACGCTCCCTAACAGTGTATAGGGGAGCACTGCCTTCCAAAAATGATATTTGAGTGGGTTTCTCAATGGAAAAAGACTTGTACTCTTTGTCAAATGACTTCTCCTCTTCAAAACTAGTTTTTTGAGGTTTCTTGTGAGTGATCTTGATAATGTTGTCCAAGACACAACATAGACAAGATGATAGTATTATATATGTGACACTTGTGGCCAAAATGAGACACTTGCAACATTGGTAATGACAACACTAGGCCATCATCGTAATGAGTGATTTTGATGTGTAACAGATTGCCCCCCAAAGTGCGAAGTTAGAAGACGAGAACTGATGACTAAAGTACTTTGCAAACTTTTTCAAGCAAGGGTACAGACTCAAAGAACCTGATAGAAGCTGCACACGACCATCAAACAAATATTTTTACATGTTTCAAACCCAAGGCAGGCATACCTATGCTTGGGTGATAAAGACTTTCAAGGTATGGATGCCATAAAATACACTGCGGATCCATAGTTAGATTGAAAAAATGGTATAGCCACTGATGATACAATGTGGATCTATACTCCTATGACCTGGACTGATTGTAGCCACAAAGAACACACAATGGATCTACAAGATGACAATACATAGCCACAAACCAATACAAAGTGGATCTATGTGACAATATATGTGTCAATGATCAAGAGAAACTTCGTCGCAACCTGGGAAAAGTACATATAAGAGTGATGACTCAACCCAGGGTCTTCTTACTGATCTCGATGTAGTACAAATATAACCCTGTGAATAGATGTCTTGATGTCGAACATGGCAGAAACCACTTGATTACCGATCAATGAGGTAAACTGTTAACAAGCGCGAGGGAGATCATCATTGATGTTAATGATTTCCAAGGTACTCTAGTACATTCCCATGAATGTGAATGGATGAGATGAAGTCGAACATCCATGGAATCACCCAATCAGGGGTCAATGATGTAAACCCAATGTCGAAAGTGAGGAGGCTTTCCATTGAGACATGTAGGTCCCAAGGTGCTAACTGGTTTCTAATTCTAGCTCTTGGATAATGTGCTAAAGTCGACAGGAATAGACTTGTCGAAGGAGGGCCTTGATGTATCCCCCATCAATGACAAAAAACTAACACAAAGATGTAATTGGTGGATCAAATGAACATGGAATGAAACGAGCATTGAAACATGAATTTGTGATGGTTGACTCTTGAGGCAGATACTTCCCTTGAACACTGAGGCATGACATCAAAAACTTGACAAGGACCAAAAATTGATAATGCAGTGGATACTGTGACTTTCGTCGAGTGACCCAAAGGAGTAAGGAAACTCAAAGTATTGGTTCAGTGCAGAGGTTCAATGGATTGAAATGTGTACAAAGATAAAATGTCGTGTTCAAGGGCAACTGTAAGAATTACTGGTAATGTTCTCAAAAACTGCTTGGCTTGCTTCCTTCAATTTTTTCCCCATCTAGATAGACGAGTACCTCTTTTTGGTTTAATGAGCTCAAGGAGGGTAACACATGCTCGATATAACTCACCTTTGGTAAGTCCCTCTTCCTTTGTTTAACGAACTGGAAGAAGTAAGGGTTCAGTTCTGTATGGGCCCTTCAATGTATGATCATTTAACGAGTCCATAGAAGGTAAACTTGGTTGTTTTTCATATTTAGAGAGTCTGAAAATGACTAAAAGATGACTCCAATGTGGTCCTTTTTTGTAATGTTAGTCTTGCAAGGCCTAAAAAGAGATAAATTATCACTCGAAAGATGCCCTTTAAAACCTTTTAACGAGTGGGAAAGGAAGCAAGATCAGTCAACAATCTTTTCACGTTTAGAGAATCTGAAAAGAGCTTAAAGACAACTCTAAGGGGTTCCTTTTTTGTGTATCCATGCGGGTCCGAAAAAGAGATAAAAGTTTACCTAGTGAGTTCTTATGTTTTTGAGCTTGAGAACGAACTAAGACTATGATCGTGGATGTGACAAGATGAAAAAATGAACAAAACTGCTTCGAAACCTGCCAGTAATGTCAAAATTACATTCCAGGGGATTAATAAGGCCTCCAAATATTTTTAAAAAACAAAAAAATAACTATATCTTAGGCAAAAAATGAAATTTATAATAGTAAAATGGGGTAAAAATGTCATTTACAATTTCATTTGTGCAAAGATTTGTAGCAGTGGAGAATTTGTGCTTTGGAGGTGAATCTTGCATTGTTCGGTGCCGGATCTATGGTCAACTATTTTCCTCGCCGTTTGGACCAGGTTGGTGCTCTTTTACCTTTTTTTCATTTGCACGGTTCAAATTTTGTTTTAAGGCAATAATTAGATACAACAAATGATGCCCTGGGTTGGCCCAAGCACCCAAAAAGGCTCGAACCACCTATAGGATTAGTGGGGGAGTGCTACACGATTTGGAAAGTGCCCCTGAAAGCTAAGGAGGGGCATGCCAACGCTCTGGTGTAGTGGTGTAGAGGGTGCCGCCCAAAACACAAGGAAAACACTCAAAAATTGCCAGCGCCCTCTCAAAACATGAAGGGGAGCATTGACAATTATCAGAGCATTCTGGTGGATACTGTGAGGGTGCGTTGGTGCCCTGAAGTGCACATGAAGGGGGCGTTGGCCTCATAGAAAGAGCAAAATTTGTTTTTAAAGTTTTTTAATTGCCCAAAAATTGCTGAAAAACGTGATTAATGAACTTTTGTTGTTGATGATTGCAGGTGACTTTGGCAATAATCATGATCGAGTGGAAAGAAATAGAGAATGAGATCGATGATGTGGCTGCCTTGCAAAGTCCTTGATCAAGAGCCGCATTGAGGAATTGCTATCTCCTCAACTTTTTTAAAATGCAAAAAATGAAGAAAGAGATTCTTCTTCTTGAATATATGATTGGGCTATGGAATGTTGCAGAACAAGGATTCTATATTGGAATGCAAATTCTTACCATCGAGTTGGAAGATGTATACTTCCTGACCGGTCTCTCGAAAAGAGGGGCTCTCATAGTTTTATCCGGACAGAGGGAACTTCCTACACCCGTGGATGAGTACCTGGCAAACCATTGTGTCCCAGAAGCGAGACTAGTGGGAGACAGAATCCCAATCAAAGATATCAAGGATCTATCTCTTCGGTCCATTCTATTTTCCATTATGGGTATAGTGGGAAGTACCATCTCACACCTAGTTTCAATATCACAGGTGGCCTATGGTTTACAGTGTCTAGAGCCAACAATGTTCAACTAGAGTGCAGGGTTCCTTCATAATGTGAAGGAACATATTACGAGATGCAGAGCAGGGCAACACAAGTAGTTCATATATGGTTCATTCCTAGTTTCATTCTTCTTAGAACACATTCCTTAGATGCAACCTCAAATTGCATTAGTAGTACGACCAGTGGGAGAACCATGTATGGAGCGATGGACTATCCTGTCTCTAAGACTAGACTTAGATTCTGAGTTCAAATTCACCGGTGATTTCTTCGCTTGGCTAAGATGCCAATTGATCGTGATAGAAGACTTTCCATACGCCGAAGTTGATTTCCGGGGAAGCATGGATTTGGTTCTTCCAAAAGGGGAGGATTGGGATGCGTCAGGTGAGAAACCATTTAACGATCTTGTCAAGTGTTTTGTGATTTTAAAACGTTATATTATTTTTTTTAGGGTACATAGAAGATTCTTTAACAGACATATCATTTCATTGTGTAGATAGGGGAGCAACACGTCCGATAGAGATGCCAACACTGGGGCATCGCGGATATGCTTAGGTAGTGGTAGATCAAGGGGTAGTAGCAGGAGGTCTCCAGGAGTTCGAAAGAAACCTCCAAGGCCTCACGATAGGTATCCCTCCTCTTAGGAGGCGGGAAGTGCCACTACATCTACATAGACACACTGTGGGAGTGTTTGAGAGTCTTAACTCTCTACTGAGGCGAGTAGCCCGTGCAGTGATATGTTTCTCGGAGCATAATGTAATGTGGGAAGATTAAGGTCTTCCCGGTGATTGTATAGTCTGTATGATGATGTTCATGGGTGTGAAGACCCACATTTTTCCTATCTATGTACCATTTTGATGTAATCAAACATTTTCAGTCACGCCATATATATATATATATATATATATATATATACATTTACGAGTTTTTACAGTGCCAAATGATTTGCAAATAATGATGTCTTTTATGTGATGCATTTTAATTTACATGATGATATATGATGTGATTTATTTCCTTTATGAAAACTCATCTATGTGCGAGATACCTATCCATGATTTACTTAGCTAACAAATCCGAAGTCGTGTTGAGTTCTCTTGGTATGTGTCTGTATTTGATAAAATCAAACATTCTTTCAAGATGATGAACTTGTATATGGAGATGTAGTAGGATAGGATTGTGAATAGCGTAGATTTGATTGAGTTGACAGACCATGAGTTGAGAGTCCAGGTTGATGATCAAATAAGAAAAACCTAGGGAAGAGGCCTTGGTTAAAAGTTCGATGACAGCGTGATATTCTGCCATGTTATTAGTTTCTGACCCTAAGAAAATACCTCCTGAACTCACCAAATCATCAGAGTGATAAATGACCCAAGCTGCAGAAACAATGTTTTGAGTGTGTCAACTAATGCCATCCACAAACCCGACAAATATAGGAAAGGACGATGTCATCTGTGCACGCAAACACAAGACACATTATAAGTGGCTAAGGAAAAACTCGTGCATGCAAGAGAAAAAGACACACCAAAATAAAAATAAAATAGTGTACAAAGCACGTATGCTAGATGTATAGGAATAGTACTTATGGAGGTAAAGCCCGTTTCGGGGCTCACCTAGGGAGATTCCATCGTAGTCAACTAGCTCGTAGGTGCCTCTATGTAGAACACATTTCACGATGTAAGGACCATGCCATAGAGGTTCTAAATTCCCTGTCCCTAACTTGTCATGAGCCTAGTCGTAAACAAGGACTAGGTATCCTTCTGAAAAATTACGAGGATGGATGGACTTGTCATATTGATTCTTGATTCATTTTTGATACGTCTCATTGACGAGAGCATCATCACGACCTGTTTCATCTAGCCTAGTCAAGTGTAAGAAACATTCTTCTTCAGCAGAAGTGTGGGACATGAGTTCTACTTTGAGTTTCAACGAGGAAATTTCGCACTTGATTGGTAAAACAACTTCAATGCCATATACTAGATGGAAGGGAGTGAATCCAGTAACAGTTTTTACTGAGGTTCGATAAGCCCAGAAAGCGGAGAAAAGTTGTAAATGCCAAGATGTATTGTTTGTCCATACCATCCATTGGATCATGGTTTGGAGGACCTTGTTGATAGCTTCAACTTGTCCGTTATCTTGAGGATAATACGGGGATGAGTTCTTATGGTGAAAACCCAACTTGGTATGCAACTCACTCATCATCTGGTTTTGAAAATGTGAACCATGATCAGTGAAAATGGTTTGTGGAACACCAAAGCGAGTGATGATGTGATTGAAAAAGAAAAGGGATGCAATATGACCATCATTCAGAAAGGTAGGCATAGCCTCATCCCATTTTGTAAAGTAATCGACGATGACGATTATATAACCGTGCCCCCTGGTTGAGGCATGCACCCACCCTGCTCCACTACATCCCATTATTTCCATCAAATTCGCCAATTTCTATTACAGGATAATCCCCTTGTGGACAAGTGGATTTCCTCTTGGATACTAGACCCCTATGACCAAGACAGAAAAGTGCTATCATGGACACTGACTTTCCTTTTAATGAAGCTAAACTATCAAAGAAGAAGAAGGAAGAATAGTAAATACCTTTTTAGCGATGTTTGTCCTTGCTCGATCTAGGCTAATCTTGATCTCCAAGTTCTTTAGAAGGTCCTGTAATACAATGAGAAACAACAATGATACTTCCTACACTATCATGATTAGCTTCATAATGGATCTATGAAAGAAACAAGTTCATGAAATGTACACAAACTTTAAAGGAAACAAGACAAGTATAGATTTATATTAATGAGAACAAAGTAGTGCTTACAACCATGGATGTAGGTGCAACAACTTCACCAAGCTCTCTTCGTCCAGACCCTTGCTCAAACAATACACACACAGAATGTTGATGCTTCAAATATATCTCCCTTATGAGATCATAAGTTAGATGCTTCACAATGTCTCCATCCCCCTTTCACCATGAGAAGGCCTCCTTATATAGGATTGGAGAGGCCTACCCACTTGAGAGATATTTGGGATAAGTTGAGGATTCATCTCCTTCAGTTGTGGATCTTCCCTAAGATCGAGGCTTCACCCCAGATTCAAATCCAACTACCTTCAGATATTGAGGGGATTCTTCCCTGATTTGTCTCAACAGTTCAAAATTCGCTCAAAAAGGGCATCGCTCCCTCTAAATGAGGTACAAAGCATTGCAAATCTCCCCCAAAAGAGGGCACATAGTGCCAACACTCCCCCAAAAGAGGTCACAGAGTGCAAACGCTCCCTGACAGTGTATAGGGGAGCACTGCCTTCCAAAAATGATATTTGAGTGGGTTTCTCAGTGGCAAAAGACTTGTACTCTTTATCAAATGACTTCTCCTCTTCAAAACCAATCTTTTGAGGTGTCTTGTGAGCATTCTTGATAATGTCGTCTGAGACACAACATAGACAATATGAAAGTATTATATTTGCGACACTTGTAGCCAAAATGTGACACTTGAAACATTGGTAATGATGACACTGGGCCATCATCGTAATGAGTGGTTTTGATGTGTAACAGGGTCCACTAGAAAAAAAATTGTGGAAAAATGATAGGTATGACTGCGATAAGGGAGAAGAGAGAAATCCAATGGGATAGGTCTCAAATAATGGTGCCAACAGGATCTATATATTTTTATTTTTTTTTACTCCCGGGGAGTTATACTCCGATCTAAAGAATTTTGCATTGATGAAATGCCCAAATGCTTAACAGGAAGAAATGTGTAGTAATTTCGCAACCCAAATGCATGAGACATAATTGCGTGACAATAGATCTTGTATGTTTTATTTTTTATTTCCATCCCAAGGGTTAGGGTATTCAAGGGTTCTACAAACAAGGGTTTTCCCTATGTTATAGATCTCTGATATATGTGCGGGGTCCAACAGTAGTACTCGGCCCAATATCTCAAGGCACGAACTAAGGAGGCTAGACCATACCCTTAGCCGTACTATCTGACTACCCAGGTACTAGAGAGTATCTTTCCGAGTGTTTTTCTTGGTGGCACTATAGTAGCCAGACGACCAATCAATTTATATATGGAGGGCATCAGGAGATCTAGGTCGATCTATATACAAGTGTTTTATGATGCGCTACCACTCGAAGGGGTAACAACAAGGGTTACAAGGGTGGCCAACAGATGTGCTATTAAGTACCTCTTGTATTTCTTGCGTGTATGAATCCCCGACTGCAGGTTTATGCGCGTAACGACATATCTTTGTAGCTTAAAGACGTCGAAATACGTCTCTACCCTGAAAAAAAATTTAATCCACAATTTTCTATCGAGGACGGTGCTTTGATACCACTTGTAATATTCCATATATAAAATAGTATGCAGAACAAAAATAATTAGCTAGAAATGGCAGATAAACAACAATATAACCAAAACTGCACCACAATAATACCAAAATATTACCAGAATAACAGCAGAAAGAGCACTTTGATTACTGAGAGAAATTTTCACTTGCCTCTTCAAGGGGGAAACCTCCAATAGAGAAGAGCACTTTTACAATAATATCCAAGACAAAACTTCTCGTACCCTATACTCCTATTTATACTAAATATGTCTATCAAAAGAACAATCTAGAGGAAGATCCTTTTAGAAGTGGAAGCTTCTATTAGGTCTTCTTACATTTGACTTATTCTTCCTTATTGCTAGGCCTTATTAATATTGACCTTTACTACATGGAAATATATTATTCTACCTACGTGAGGGGTTAGGTTTGTACCATTTTTATTGATTTTCAGGCTGATTTTGGAGGATTTCAGCCATTTTTGGGGGATCTGGAGCCCAATTTGAGGCCAGATCTTGGGAGGAAGTTGGGGGGAGGATACCGAATCAAAATATATATAAACCATAGGTTATTATAAGAATTATAGAGGTTCAAATTTACATAATGATGATGAGTTTATGAAGCTTGAAGCCATTTTTATGCAGGGAATCCATTGAGGAAGAAAACTTTGCGGGCCAATTCCGAGAGCTACGCTCAACCTTTTTCAGTGTCGTTAGTTGTGTTGGATTCTTGGGGTTGAGAATAAAATAGCTAGACCATTTTTTAATCCTTTTGACACTTTTATTATGTACTTTTAAATCATTGAAGAGAAATAATAAAGACTCACCCACTGAGACAAAGGCCTAGAGATGTAGGAGATATTGTCGAACTCTGTTAACAAATTTGTTGTTATGGTTTGATGTTATTTGTGATTATATTATGATCTACATTTCTTATGATGGATGCTATAATATCTCATTAAGTTCTTCTTCTTTCCTTAATTCCTAATTGGTAATTGAACACATGCTTAAAACTTAGCCAAGTCTTTAAAGATCAATTTCGGATCAAGTGGTATCAGAACAGGTTGACAGTTGGTTGTTTGAGTTTGCATGATTACCAGGGAAAAGCTAAGTTATGGTGAAGGTGAGCTTGTAGAAGGAGATCCTGAAATTGGATCAAGAAATAGGAATTCTCAAAGTGAGGAGATGGCATTGGAAGAAGGAATGTCTAAGAATGAGATAAAGTTGCAAAATACTTTATTCTCCATGTCTAAGATGGTAAAGGTATTATATGAGGATTACTTGGAACAAAAGAGGCCTTTCCAAATGGAATCTTCAAAACAAGACAAAAGTGAAGGAGGGGATCCTCCTAAAACCCCTCCTTCACCTCCTTCTTCTCCATCAACTTCTTCTTCTTCAAGTACAAGTTCAAAATCCATCGCAAGAACACATTCCCATAAACATGATATTCCTTTAATTAAGCTTGATGTGAAATTTGAATTTCCCATGTATGATGGTGAAGTCAATGCTAAGAGACTTGATAAATGGGTCATACATATGGAAGTTTATTGCACTGTGCAACAAATCAAAGATGAGGCAACTCAAATCAAATTGGCATCACTTCGTCTTGCAGGCACAACACTCATCTGGTGGCAGAGTAAGTTGCAACATGGTACGCAACAAGTTGGTAATGTATTTCCATCATGGCAAGTTTTTTTTTTTGCACTTAGAAAGAGGTTTTCCTTTGGGTTATAAGGAAAAAGATTTAATTGAATGGAAAATTCTTAAAATAAGAAAAGGAAAAACAATGCAAGAATACAAAGATGAATTTCATAAGATGCCATTAATGTTAAATATTCCATTACATACCCAAGAAACTCTTATGAAGCATATAGGAGGTTTACCTGCACATATTCTTAACACTGTGTTTATGTTTGGACCTATTAATATTGATGAGGTTTCTGTTCAAGAAACATACATTGAATTAGGGAAAACAACAGTTGGTGTATCAGGGGAATCATCTTCAAGAAAAGAGGACAAAAGAAAGGGGAATGGAAAGAAAGAAAATTCAACGACAAGAAAGGAAGAGAATCTCTCTTGCAAGCATTGCAAGAAAGAAGGGCACAATGATGACCATTGCTGGAAATTGCATCCATAGAAGAGACCAAAGTGGTTCAAAGAAAGGAAAGAGAGGCAAACAGTTGTAACAACAACACGACCAACAAAATTGGGATATGATTCAGGTGATGAGACTAAAATCATAGCAGTTGGTTTGACAAGTAAAATTTGTGATGGATATGATTCTATAAGTAAGTTGTTTCACATAAGGGTGATAATGGAACATACTAAGTTCGATACATTGATAGATAGTGGATCTCAATATAACTTGATTTCCGAGGAAGTGGTTAAACAATTGGGATTAAACACTAAGATGGATCATAAACCTTACTCACTTAAATAGATAAGCAACAATCATAAATTGCACATAACAAAGCAATGCACTTTAAAGTTTGCAATTTCATCAAAATTTGTGGATGAGGTAACGTGTGAAGTGGTGCCACTCAATGAATATGGAATGGTATTAGGCATCCCTTATTTTTATGATCACAAAGCAATATTCTACAGGGAACATAATCAATATCACTTAACTAAATAAGGAAATGAATATGTTGTACATGCTCATCACTTAAAATCAAATCAATCTCTTCAAACAATGGAACAATTAAGAAAGGCATCTTATGAAAGAAACACACCTATAATTGTGCCAAGTAAAGAAATTGATCTTAAGAATGAACATGAGATGGTTGTAGAATGGAAGTTCAATCATACTTTGCTTCAAGATAAGCTAATGTCGTGCAAGTACATCAAACATATTAGCTCATTGGTAGTCATATTTCTGATGTTATCGTGGCTAATGTTTTCAACATGGATGGTAGTGGATTCAGTAAGATGTAAATGAGTACAAGTGGCTAACAATATGCTGTCAGTTGTCATGGTTGTTTTGTAATTGATTATGATGCTACAGGTGCACATGACAAAGTTTAAAGACAAAGGACAAGTGGGGTGGCCTATCCCACACTTGATGACTGGTTAATACCCTTTTGGAGGAAAAAAAGATCTTAGTGGGGAGGCATGATCCAAACTGGATCCAGGAAGGCCTAAAAATCAAATTTCTCAGAATCGAACGAAACCAAATCCATTGTGTTTGACTTATCATGTTGATTCCACCCATATAATTTTTTTTGCAAATGGACACCATAGCGAAAGATATCATGTTCTGATTGATTTCCCAAATAGGCAAAAAGTCAAATTGGTCAAATTCAACGGGACGTACGATTGACGTTAGCAGTACAACATGTGATGTCAGCATGATGTCAGTATGGACACATGGTAGCATGAGGAGGTGACATGTGTCACTATTGCATTTGGGTCAAATTCTGACGGTGCGTTCGACGCAATTTCCACTTTCTATTGTTGGAAGATCGACAAACCTCAAACCTCCTCAAACGTCGTTTCACAGGACGTCATTTTTCTGACGACCTAGTTTTCGTCTATATTGCGATGTTATATGACACCACGTGTCATCATAAATTGGATAGTCCAGCCCCATATTGACATCGTAAGACTGACGTTTCAAACGTGGCAAGATCGACATTTCAAACGTGGCAAGTGAGACGTTGCAAACGTGGCAAGACCGATGTTTCAAACATGGAAAGTGAGACGTTGCAAACGTGGCAAGACCGACGTTTCAAACGTGGTAAGTGAGATGTTGCAAACATGGCAAGTGAGACATTTCAGACGTGGCAAGAGAGACGCTTCAAAGGTGGAAAAAGAGACGTTCTTAAGGTGGCAAGAGAGACGTTTCAAAGGTGGAAAGAGAGACGTTCTGAAGGTGGAAAGACCGACGAGACGAGGTATTAGCTCCAACGTGGTTGCTATGGGAGTGACACTCTTGGACGTGGCAAGAACGACGTCCATCAGGTGGCAACAATGACGGCCAGGAGTTACTAGCTCCGACGTGGTTGCTATGGGAGCGACAATCTTGGAGGTGGAAAGAGAGACGTCTTGGACATGGCAATAGCGATAGGAAGAGAGTGAAAGACGTCACAATTTCCACCTTTGTGTAGGTATTTAAAAAAAAATACAATATCAATATCAAGACCTAATAGTCATTCCAAGCACAAAGGAGGAGTAAGTCATATAGGTGTCAGCTAGTGACAACATACATGGAAATTTCTTCCTGCTTCATTAGCATTTTCTTCAAAATTAAATTTATGACAACGAAAAGACAGAACTTATTTGCAACCTTCAATGCACACTTTATCTTCAGTCACTTCAACATCCATGCTATCTCTCCTTTCACTCTCAAGCCAAGTGGGAGATTGCATCTCCATTTCATTTAAGTTCAAAGCTTCATCATCATTTATGACAACAATTTCTTCATAAGGATGGTCTTTGAATTCAGCCAAATGATGCAGAACAAGAGGCACACATTCACTCAACAATTCTAATACATATTTTGAGCAATCTGCATCATTGACAGATCGTTGTTCATTGTTGATGAATAGACAAATATCTTCTTCTTGAAGCTACGCTTCATCTTGTTCTTCAAGCTTTGATTCACCTTCAACATTCTGCCCAGCTAGTACCTGAGAACAAGTCGTAATCATAACATCTTCTGCCTGCACACTATGAACTCTAATGTTGGGGACTTCAACATCACTTAATTCCTCACTATCATCATCCATCCATTCTGATTTATGGTTGTGTTGTTCCTTTTCTGCCAAGAAACTTCATATTCTCCATGTTTTCCTCAAGAATTCATGAATATTGTTTCAAATGTCGGCATTGAATCAATGCCTCCTTCCTCAAGACACAATGGTATTGGGATTCTCTGACATCCCCACATGAGGTCTTTGAAAAAAATCTTCATCATCATATCCTCATGTTGAAGTTCAAAATTTTCTGCAAAGGTATAGAAATCCTCAAGGTGTTGTTTTGCAGAATCACTATTTCCATCAAGTCTTGGGAGAAAATCTAGACATTTTGAGGTAGCAGGAATCAGATTTGGATATTCGTGAATAGTAATGAAATTTAAAGGGGCATAACTCCTAGCCAATAACTTTTCAAAACTCATTTTTCAACATTTCAACTACCAATAGTAACAATACAGAAATTAAATCATACCTTTATTATGGAGTCACCAAAAGAGTGTTGAAAGGTACTTCTTCTCTTTGATGTCACCAGTGAGAAACTTCGACAATAGAAAAGAAGAACAACTCAATCCTCATTGGAGTCACCAGATGAGCCAAAATATCTTCAACAAATATAACTCTTCAAAGTTGTTGTAGCAGATCTACTGATTTCAAGGACTTAGCCTTGTCTTTGGCAAGTGCTCCAATTTTGTTTACATCCAAACGTGCACTGTAGTAGTCAGTGGAGACTCAGTGCAAATCTAGACCTAAGTCACTTGACACGTCCAAAAGAGGCCAAGTGTCCGTATCCGCGGTGTCCATGTGAAGACATGCTACGGTACGTGTCGGACATGTGATCAAGCTATGTCATGAGTGCAGGACATGTCACCAAACTGTGTCAGACACCTTCTTGAGGATGTGTCACGATTTTCAGACACGTGCCCTGTGTAAAGCATCCCACGGGAGATAAGAAGGGTTTTGTTTTGTGATTTTAGTTGTTCATTTGACTTTTGAACCAGTGTTAGAGATGACCACTTTTGATGAAGAAAATGAGGAGCCTCTTGATGAGTCATCCTCCACACCAACAGATGGAGCAGCAGAGCTTGGATTGGGCATAAAGGAGGATGAGGATGGAGGACATGACAATGGTAGTGATGTTGATTATGACATGGAGGAGGACTATTGACACTGACAGTGACTCTACTATCTATGAGATATGAGATTGCTACCTGTTTTGTATCTAGATTCTACTCTCTTGTATTTTGGAGTGGAATTCCCTCAGCATCTATGTAATACATTTTTATTTTGATGACTTAAAGACTAAAGTTAATGAGAAATCTGCAAACTGCTATTTAGTATTTATGGTTCTATTTTATGGTTCATTCACATTGGTTCTAAATTCTAATGTTACATGTATCATATCATTGTATAATTTGTATCATGTATCAGTATGTCTATTTTGTATGTTCTATGAGTATTATGTTTAGAGTCTGATTGATTTGTATGATGTATCTTTTCCGAAGTTCATGATGTATCACTAATCAATATCTACTATCAATGTTTTGTCTATTTCAGTGATTTTTAATATTTTGTCCCCCGTGTCCTGATTTTAGTGGTCGCTGTGTCCGTATCAGATACCTGTATTCCCATGTCCTCCGTGTCTTCGTGTCAGGTGACTTAGCTCTAGACACAACACCCATTGTCACCTCAATGTTCATGCCTCTCGCTTCGAGTTGGTTCATGCTAACACTAGGGGGGTATCCATATCTCTGCCTATGACCTATGGATTGGGTCAACGGACAAATGAAGTACACAAAGGCAGAACTAGAAATTCTATGGAGGGATCCAAAGACTAGTGCCTGCCATGGGCTGTGATATCAAATAGAAATAAGAGCCCATGGTGATGCAACTCTAGACACAATGCCCATTGTCACCTTGACGTTCATTTCTCTTTCTTTGGGCTGGCTCATGCTAACACTAAGGGGGTATCCCTATCTCTGCCTATGACCTATGGATTGGGTCAATGGGTAGATGAAGTACACAAAGGTAAAACTCAGAATTCTATGGAGGCATCTGGAAGATAAGTGTCTGCCATGAGCCATGGAATCAAATAGTAACAAGAGCTTGTGTTTGTGTGGTAATGGAGAACTGCAGTGAGGCATCCTACAAAGGATGAATGTCACTAGAGAAATGTGACTCGAACCTAGTGATCAACGCTGAAAAGATAGCCCTATCTTGGTTGTTCAAATCCAATCAAAGGGAAATTTCTTTGCCCTACCAACACTTGGGGTTTGGATTCTTGGAATAACCACTCATATTTGCAAACAAATTCAGTAAACCAGTAAAGAAACATCGACAAAATCTCATAAAACTGACTCAATTACATAAAATGAGAAGATTGCAGACATTAATGACACAATTCAATACACAATAAAAGAGAGAGTTTACAGATCAAGTGTTCAAATTTTTATTATTTATCAGGACCTTTGGCAATTAAAAATAAATCTGAGATTCAATCTCAGGGGATCCAATCCTGTTACAATTAAGTTTTCTCATTTTATAGAACTCTGTCTCCTTGAAAACTTCACCCTAGGTATGAGAATGGATGTGCAAGCTGTCCAAAATAGAATAGAAATGAAGTTTAATTGCTGAATTCAGTGTGCCCTACATCTGTGAATGCATGTTATCCATCAAACTGATTTTTCATTGTCCCTTGGGCTACACTGATAATATGGTAAATATGGACATGCAACTGCCTTTACTACCTGTTGTTCACTGATTTCTTGCATGCACCAATATGCTCATGAGTGGAGGATACTCACTGGAAATCGAAAATAGAAACAAGGTATAATTCTGGAAGGGTGGGCTCATCCCTTGGGTAGTGATAGTGACATGCCTTACCCCACTTCATGCGGACTAGGACTGAACTGGCCAGATCTGTATGGTTCATGCATAGACTAGTGGTTTTAATGACTGCTGGATAAGTAAAAATTAGAACCCTTTTTAGACAATGCACCCCACATGATGTGGCCCTTAACTAGCAGCACAAAACAAACTTCTCAAACCACCACATGTTTATCTGCTGTTAAGAAATGGTGTGCAACTTCTCCTTTAATCTTGATCTCATACTTTTTGGATGCTTGCATGAATGAGCATCAGTCATGAGTTTGCATTCATACCTGTTCTAACCTCCAAACCAAAAGAATCTATTGGAAACTAGAATTCAACCC
>JASDQU010099977.1:714927-745512 GCA_032191745.1 Picea mariana | reverse complement strand
ATGACCGAATAAGTCTTGAATCATTTGATTTGTCTCATCAACTTGAACTATGTTATTATTGTCATCTACTTCCATGGAATCATTAACTTGATCTTCATTATCTGCTTCAAGTTCTTCATCTTGTACTACAACATCATTTCTGCTACTACTTGGTGCTTTCTGCATAAAGTTAGGGAGCAAATCTAACTTTATAATTACAAACAATCATGAAAAATTAGTGCATGTATAAAACATTATAAAATTTGAGAATATAATAAATATTAAAACAGATAATGAATGTATATACCATCGGACGATATTCATTTGATCCCCCGTCCATGTGCCCATATTTTCTTCAATGTTTTGTAGTTGTTGCTATTAAAAATCTTTCGGGATGTCTAGTACAACAATTTTTGCAAGGGCAATAACATTTACCATCACCCTTTTCACCCTCTTTAATTCTTTTCCCAGCTCTAATGTTTTCTGACATTCTTCCCCACAGACTTATACTGAAACAAATATCTATTTTTTGTTTGCCGAGAAGACCCACAAACCCTTTTTGAAGCGTCGTTATTATAGAAAACTTGTCGCAACATCCGTCAAATGCAACATATTTATAGATTTTGTAACGTCGCAATTCCGACGTAAAAAATTCCTAAGTGACCGTTGGTATTTTGACTTGGTGAACATACTAAGGTGACCGTTGGAGGGGAAAACCTAGTTTCCAAAACATCGCAATTGCGACATACATCTTCACAAACGTGGCAAGAGAGATGTTCCAGTGGAAAACGTGGCAAGAGAGACGTTTCAGTGGAAAACGTGGCAAGAGCGACGTTAACGTGGCAAGACCAACGTTAACATGGCAAGAGAGATGTCAACGTGGCAAGACCGACGTTATTGGGCAACATGGATTTTTTTTATAAATTTCCTCTATTTTGCGACAATATGGACAATTTTGTCCATAACACCGCAAATAAAACGTTGGAATTTTTACAAAATGTACTAGTGTGTCACTCAGTTTCGGCATTTTTGGGCTGTGTTGGACTAGTATGGATTGACACGTGGAAGTGTACAAACATGCCACGTGGTAGTGTAAAAACATGCCACGTGGCAACCTGTATGTGACGTGGCCCAATGATAGGCTGACATGTGGCAGTACAGACGATAGATGGTTGTACGAATGTTGACGTGACAGGGTGACTGGGCAGTATGGATTTCGACATGGTAGCTGAATGGGCAGGTGACTTGGTAGTAAGGACACTAACGTGGACGACACCTGGTTGTATGATGGTGATGTGGTAGCTTACTGTGCATGTTGACTGTATCGTATGAATGCATCACAGGGAGACACGTGGCCCATTTAGAAGGTGCCATGTGGCACCCCAGATTTAGACAATGTTGGCTAGACCAAAAAAAATTTGTTACTCGTAGGAATTGAACACCCGACCTCCACCTGCACAAGGTCTTCGCAACCACCGGTGGACCATCCGGGATACACATTGGGACTTAACCATAAATCGACGAATAATTATTTTGAATTTACATAGTTGGATATTTGGGGATAAGCATCGGTCGGTGGGGGGATAGCCCACAACCAGGGGCTAAGGACCAGGAGTGGAGCCAACTATTTGGAGCATGTGGAGTGTTAAGGATCAAACCACATGGCCATGCATGCAACCAGAGGTTGGCTAGATCAAAGGGTTAGGGCCAGCGCCTAGCCCAGGTCCATATGGCAGCGTTCATATGACTAGGAGCTCAGATCAAAGGGGGTCGGGACTACACCAAATATTTGGCATTTAGTGGGTTTTTAAACTATATGTTATGATTTTTATTGATTTTTAGCCTGATTTTGGAGGATTTTAGCCATTTTTGGGGGATTTGGAGCCCGATTTGAGGCCAGATCTTGGGAGGAAGTTGGGAGGAGGATACCAACTCAAAATACATATAAAAAATAGGTTCTTATCAACATTAGAGAGGTTCATATTGACATAATTATGATGAATTTATGAAGCTTAAAGCCATTTTTATGTAGGTAAGCCATTGAGGAAGTGAACTTTGCAAGCCAATTCCGGGAGCTACGCTCAACCTTTTTCAGTGTCGTCAGTTATGTTGGAGTCTTGAGGTCAAGAAAAACACAAACATACCAGTTTGTAATTATTTTGACACTTTTATGATGTACTTTTTAAGCATTTAAGATAAATAAGAAAGCCTCACCCACTGAGACAAAGGCCCAGAGACGTAGGAAATCTTGCCGAACTCCGTTAACAAATTTTATGTCATGGTTTTCTATTCTTTGTTCTTATATTCTGATATGCATTTCTTATGATGGCTGCTATAATCTCTCATTAAGTTCTTCTTCTTTCCTTAATTCCTAATTGGTAATTGAACACATGCTTAAAACTTAGCCAAGTCTCTAAAGATCAATTTCGAATCATTGACCTTCTAGGGGCTTCTAGACAACTCATGAGGGTTCTCCAACTTTACTAAGACATATCTCCTAAATCGTGAGGAACTACATGATGTACCACATATCACCAGAAACATAACAACATGTACTATCCATCTAGAATAGTCTCACTTTCAAATTCACTGATCTTCATTACATTATTCCTCAACCAAACTTGAGTTTCTTAAGCATACTGCTGGGGATACCATAATTAGCTACCATAATTTCTTCAAGGGTTGAAATCAATGAAAACCAACCCAATTAATAAAAAATACCCCCCTTTGGCATTGATGGAAACATTCTAATGCAATACATAAGTCATTGGGATTCAATAAAGTTAGAAGGGTGATATTTTCCTCTTAGGAAACCACATGGGTCCTTTATGGTCGACATGTAAGTCTTGGGGACACTATGTTGAGTAGGCTCAAAATATTGGGGAAATCTCTTCACAAGGTTGTTGAATTAGTCATTAAAATCACATATACTTTCCCCTGTCTCCCTCTTGCAATGGTGGAATTTATTGTAAAGAGATATGCAATCTTTCCTTTTGGTAAATCTCTTAACAAAAATCTCTTGAAAGGCATCCCAGTTAGTGATTTTTCATGTTGACATGTTGTCATACCATTCTTGGTCCTTCCCGATGAGGGAGTAGGAGAAAATCCTCATCTAGATGTCCTCATACTGGTCATAAGGTTCAAGGGCCCTGAGAAAGGAATCTAGGTGACACTCAACCATAATTGAGTCTTCTCCTGAAAAATGTTGGAAGCCACTCTTTGAAACCTTTATGGATTTGGTGGGGTGATCTAGGGATACTTGTCATGTCTAGGGAATCGTAAGTTCCTATAACCCATTGATTTTGGGGAGTGTTTTCTAGACAAGGTATGGATGGGGTTGAAGGTCCTGGAGAGGTAGGAGATGGAAAAGGTTTAGGAGTTTTAGACCCATTTTTGGGACGCTTAGGAGGAGGTGAGGAGATAGGGTATCCCATCAGCCTGGTGTTTATCATGATGGGTTCTGGTAGGGTGGAGTCGCTAGATGATCCTTATCTCACTAAGGAAGGAAAAGGGAAAGGAACTTCCTTCAGGTGGAGTCGCTAGGAAATATAGGGGTAAAGGATTTAGGATCAAAGCTTTCCAAGATGTCATTAGGGCACGAAAGAGGATTCAAAATCCTCCCCGTCAATGACGCCAAAATGTTATCACACAAATTTTATGTTGGGAAAATCCCAAACCAATCCAAAAGATGGCGAAAACTATGGGAATACCTACCCACTGTCACCTTAGGTAAGTATTCCCCTCTCTTTAGTGAAGGAAAAATACTACAGAAGGGGGGTATCCCAGGTGACCCTACGGGGAAATGGGATGGAAAGTGGAGTAATGGAAGATGATGCCTCTATAATTCAACATAAGAAGTGGAATATGGCTTGGAAACAAGTCTTGGTGATGTTCAATGGTTGCTAAATGTTTGAGTACATGTAGAAGAGAATTGTACCTACCCGAGACAAGATAAAAACAAGTATACAAGCCCAAGCCCAAGTATACAAGCCCATCAAAATTATTGCGTAAGTATTGGACAACGAAGAACTAAATCAATAGATAACTTTCCAATATTCAAGCACAAAATTTGATGGTAAAAGAGGGATATTAGATAGTGTTTTCATAGATTTTTTATAGCAACCTTATGTCTGTAGAAAATATTTTCTACAACGACAAGTTTCAACCACCAAAAATCACAAGTAAACCACCCAAAAGTTGCACAATGACTAGTAGATTATTATAGCAGCTTCTTAGCGATTTTTGACGGTCGAAAATCAAGTTAAAGTAAAAAATTGAAACTATTTTTTTGCATCCCTATTGGATGTAGCTTTTATTTGATTATAATCAAGGAAATAGGCCAATCAAGACACCCTAGTGGCTTTAGCAAGCTTAAGATACCAAGAAAGGATTCCAACTTAAACATTTTCAATATCTCTCAAAATCACGTGTACCAATGCAAGTAATTTATTTATCCAATGCAAAATTATATTATTTCCTTGTAAAATGGGTTATAGAGTCTTCTTGTATTAGGTTAGGTCTAATACTTCTCAAGGGGTGTAATCCCTTTTACTCCCTTGAGAAAGTAACCCTAACAAGGTAAATCTAGGAGGGTGTAATCCCTTTTACTCCTCCTAGCAACCTTTGCAATAGCTTTATCAACAAGAAACAATGATAAAAATTGGTGGAGGGTATATTCCCTTATATTCCTCCAATGATCTAGCCAATAAAAACAATGGAACAAGAAAGAAGAACTAACAAACTGAATATTTTTCTTACCAATTCCAAGAGCATGCAAGAAAAAACCATAGTTAGCAATAACTTTCATCACCATAGCAAGAGAAAATGCCTCCAAGAGCTAACACACCAATTCACTCCACAATACAATGATAAAACATAGCATACGAGAGAGAGAGAGAGAGAGAGAGAGAGAGAGAGAGAGAGAGAGATTTCCCAAGAGGGGTGCAAATTTCATCCAAGTAGATCTTCTCCAAGTGAGAGAGTCATGTTCAAAATGAAATGAAAATGATCTTTATTTACAAAAAACCTCTAAAAAGAGTTTGTCCACATTTAGTTATGGTAAACCGCAAAGTAAGGAGGCCAACCTCCTTTACTTTTCCCCTTTACAAAATAATTTTAAGTTTGCACATGAATAAACCCTAAAACACGATGTCAACCCCTTCTAGGGTGACGTCTTGGTCACTTTGGCAAGTCATTGAACTTGAGGATGAAATCGTTGGGCCTCCAAAGGCCTTCCCTTCAAGCGTAGAGGTTTTCTCTCCAAGGTACAAGGGATATTCCTCATCAAAATTGCCAAGTGTCTGTCAAAGCACTTCCACCAAGATGACTTTTTAGCCTCCAAAGGCAAATTGTTGGGCTTGTAAGAGCTAGTTGAGGTCCTCCAAGGTCTCTTTCTTTGCCTCCAAAGGAAACACTCATCTCCTATATTGCCCCAAGGTCTGGGACATGGCATCCAACCGATGGGATTCCTACCCCAATGAAGGCCCAAGTTGGACTTGTTCCTCCAAAACATCCATCAACAAGGTCCTACAAAGATAGACAAATACACCCTCCAAGGATCTCAAGTCAAAGCATCATGGAAAGCAAAATCATTTCAATATAAGAGCCACCTAAATCAAAATCTATCTCATCAAATTAAATAGGTGCTCAAAGACCCTATGCAATTTTCCAAGTTTAGGTATGAGAGGGTTGATAAGGTGACCTATTGGGTGAATCAGTCCTTAAGTCAAGGAGTGTTTCCTATTTGGAAACCTCTATAAGTCATGTGGAGAATATGAAATGGATGGGGGTAATACTTTTGGGCATGGGGTTCATGAAATACAAGAGTTTGTATTGTGTCATTTATGGGTGCCTTTGTAGAGGGCGTGTTGCACCTTCATTTTCAATGCATCCTTTTTCCAAGCCCATTTATTTGTCATTAATTAATTAGGGTCCAAAGCGACTGGGTACTCCCGATGGGTAACATAAAACTTGGGGGGAAGTACCACAATGTCACTTGAAGAGAGAGGTACACAGAGTTCCATAGGGGTAAAGAAGAGCTTGTAATGCACTTGTGTAGAGCCCTCAATAAGTGGTACATTATATATATGTATTTTCTTTTGCAGGTCTTTTATTTTTTAGGAGAAACGTTTCATTGTTCTCAAGACCTCTTTGGGCGAGCATATAGAAGGTTATGGTTTTGGATTTTATCTTTTTCTAGCTACATTCCCTCTAGACATTTATCCCCTTCTTCCCATTAAATGAGGTACAAACCCTTCTTGGGTCAATAAACCTGAAAATACCAAAATATAAGGAGACAAAAAAGGGGTGAAGTGTGAAAAATGGTAAGTATGATAGGGAATGACACAATGACTCATCAAGGAGACCTCCCAGTAGCAAACCCATCCCTAAGGGTGACTACTTACTAGGGCACAATGTCAACCACCAAGGTGAAACAGGGCAAAGAAAATAATTTCCAAGCAGACATTCTATAATCAAAATCATCTTTAAATGCAACATACTAAAATGTCTCAAATATTAAAGTGACACTTACCACAATACCTGACTTGTACCTCATGGAGCAAGATCCATCTTCTTCTGGAAGAAAGATGATGTGGCGAATTCCATTGTCATGAGTCTAGGGTGTGTGGTGGTGAAGCGGGTCTCTGTTTGTGCATGTCGACGCTGTCAGTCATTTGTCTCTTGGTACTCCATGTCTGCAAATTGAGGGCCTTGAGACATCATCTCCTTAGTTATCCCTAGAAATTGGGGATAGCAATCCCAAGGTGAGCATGCAACACTTGGTGATAATAATGAGTTTGTCATGCATGACTTGACTCCACTAGTCTAACTAACATATAAATGAGTAATGAATGAAGAGGAGGTGGTGCCCTCATGTGTGGGAGAATATTCTCATATAGGGAGGAAAATCTCAAACTAGGGGCACCCTCAACATAGAAAAATAAACATAGGATATGAAATACTAGGTGGGTGTGTAATATCTCCAATACCCCCTTGAATGAATACTAGGGAGTATGAATGGGTGCTGACAAGAAGCAATGTTAGGTACCCATTCCAAACCATGTTATCCTCTTCTTCTAAGAAGAAGAAGAATCTTTGGCTTCCAATCAAAGTAATTTTATGGCGTAACAAATGATGATGGTGGAAGTAATTCCATTCTTTTCGGCTTCTTCAATCTTTTGTACCTAAAAATGATTGTTTGTGTGCTTTCTTCCTAGCACATGTGGGCTTTGATACCATGTGAAATTGGGTTGAAACATGCACAAAGAATCTATCTCGCAACAATGAACATGAAACTTGTAAAGTTGAGAGAAGAAGACAAGAATTGGAGAGAGAATAAAGAATTGTATTAACTACATTAATCCACACCCAAAGAGTGAATAATTTACAATAGATATAATCTACATAAACAAACTCATGCACCATTGTAGTCTTCTAGAGAGATGTGGACACACACTGACAGAAACATGTTTTATCTACCACCTAGTCCTAGTTAACTGGCCATGCAATCATCAGTTAACTGGATCATACAAATGGATTGGAGAGAATCTCATGCATGCACATGTGCAACGCTATCCTAGCCTCAAGCATGTGAAGTGCACCCTCCTAGTGACGATCCCAAGGTAAGTGCACCTCCTCATAATGATCCCAAGGTGAGCATGCAAAACTTGGTGATAATACCAAGGTTTACATGCATGACTTGACTCCACTAGTCTAATTGATGTATCACTGAGTAATGACTAAAGAGGAGGTGACCCCTCATATAACAAAGAATATTCTCATCTAGGAAGGAATATCTAAAGAACACCCTCAATATAAAAAAAATAAACATAAGATAGGAAGTAATAAATAGATGTATAACTAATTTATTACAACCATATAAATGGAGAATATAATCAAACTTTTTGTTTTTATTATCAATTTTAATAACCAATATTAAATACAGTTAAATAATTATATTTTTGATTTTTATTTTTATAATAATATCTATTTCTTATATTTTTCATTGGATACAATTGTTGAGTTGTTAATTTATGTTATTATAACATGATACATTATAATAATATATGATGTGTTTCTCCATGATTATGGATGACATTTATAATAAATTTATTTTTTATACATATAAATTCAAAATATATAACAATACAACCATGTGATTAATTACATGCATTTAAAAAATCAACTATTTATATTTTTAAATTAAAAATTAATAATCTTAAAAAAAAAATCAATCCATTTTTATTTTTAAATTAAAAAAAAAATCATCATACATATAATTAAATACTCTTTATTAAAATTAAAATAAATGTTTGAACGGTTGAAAAAGATGGTATAATATCAAGTATGGTGACTGCAATAATGATAACACATAAAATATTGCTTCTAAATTTGTAATGGAAGAATGCTACAGTGATGAATAATATGTTTTTAAATTTGTGAGGAATAATTTGATTTTTTTTTTCCTTTCCTTTGTAAAATTCTTATTAAATAAATAAGCTTATATTAACTGAGAATTAATCAACATTAACAATATTATAATAATGATTTAAATTAACTCCTTAACCTGTTTCATTCTTCTTCAAAGACTTCTAATTATGAAAATCCAAACCGACAGATTCTTATTCAAAAACTTCTAAACCAACCCAGAATTATTGTTTGATGAAACAGTAAGATCCCTGCTTCAATCCTACTTCTATATATTCCTAGATGAGAAACAAAGCTTTTATTCTTGCAGGCAGGCATTTCGATGACTAATTATCCAGATTGCTTGCAGCCACGTCCACCACGAACCTGTAACGAACGTCGTTTTTCTCAAGCCTTTCCATGGCTGTATTGATGTAATCCAGACCCACAATCTCAACCATGCATGAAACCTCCTTCTCTGCACATAAATCTAAAACTTCCTGTGTTTCCTCTATGCTGCCGATGAAACTTCCAGCTATGCTTCTTCTCCCTGCTTAAAAATAAATTAATGTTTAGAAGAAATTAATGTTAAAAATAACACAGCTTAAAAAGAAAAATTAGTGTTAAAAATAACACAGACTATCAATCCAATTCAGATTACATTTAGTATAATATTTTTTTTTTTGGTTAATGTGGTCGAATCTGTTGGTATCTGTCAAAATTACCCAGATTTTGAACTGGTGACTTTTCAATACGAAGTGGTTTAACAACACACTTTGTCACCAACTATCCTACATTTCGGGGACACACTTAGTATAATATTATGATATGCTTATTAAATAAATTTCTGAAAAAGTTGTGTATGTAATTTTGAAATGTCTAATATTTCTAGTGCACACTCTACCTATAATTTCTATTGCACACTCTAGGTGAACCAGGTTTAGATGGATTTGTATATCCAGTGCACCTTGTAGATCATTTGAATATATGGCTATATTACACATTCATATGCCAAAATATAATATAATGAATCATTTACATCTTTATATAAATGTACATGGATATATTTAATTTTAAATAAATATTAAATATGAATTTAAAAAAAGTTAAGTGTAAATATATTTTTGCTTAAATCAATATAGATCTATCTAAAATCTAAATTTATGAAATGTTAAAAAGAATTAAAAAAAGTGTAATTTAAAAAAAAAAACTTAATAATTGAGATAAAATTTGTATATTAAGAGATTAAGAGATTGGTTTTTTGACACTTAATAAATCCAAAATTTAGATAGTTTCAGTGGACTTTGACTAATATCATCAATATAATCTCAAACTATAATATTCAATTATTCATGTAAATCTAAGTATATTCATTATACATATTTTATCCATACACATAATATATTAAGATTTCATAATCTTGATTATATATAATATGAGAACAAATTCCATATAATTAACAATAAATTACATAATATCAACCACATCATTACAAGAAATTTTATACTCTCAACTACATTATTTGTAGTTGCATTATATTAACCTTTTCATATAAATCCATGTCATAATGACAATCACACATTAATAGCACACATGTTGATATATTAATATATTAATTACAATATTTATATTATTTACTTTTTAAGTCATTTTTCATGTATTATTAATACCATTTTCAATATTCATTTTTTTCTTGTAAATCTCATTGTCGTATGTAGAATCTATTTCCTTATCTAAAATTTCTCATATATATATATATAATTTAACATTGAACATGATAAGGTATTAATAACAGAGTCATTGTCAGAGAGGTAACACATCTATCCTTGAAATTTGAAATGTAGAAAATATAATCAAAAATCAAAATTAAAATAAAACAGTGTTAGTTTGTTTTTTATTTTTTTAAATATTTTTAAAATCTGTAAATTTTAAATTGTTTATACAAAATTAATACATTTTTTGTTTTTGTTTTTATGAATATTAATTTTTTGGATTTTATATAATAATAATAATAATAATAATTTATTTTAAGGTTATTTTTGGTGTATGGGATCTCTTGTTTGTGGGACAAGGAACCTTTAGGCTCAATTTTTTGACTGATAAAGTCTAGAAAGATATACATATCCTACCCCCTATGAATTTGAACTTGTGATCTCTTACGAAAAAACACATTATATATATAATATATATAATTCCCTACCATATTTCACCTCACCTGGAAATATTAATTATGCTTTCTCTAATATGTGGGGGTGGGGGCAAATATTAGAGAAAACATCATATGTTTTCTCTCATATTTCCTCCCACCTTACCTTCACCTTCATATTTCCCCAACCCTCATATATGACTTTGGAGTGGGGGAAATATATGAGAAAACATATCATGTTTTCTCTAATATTCCCCCACGTCCACCTTCATAATGATATGTTTTCTCTAATACTTCTCCCATATGTTTTCTCTAATATTTAGTTCTACCTCCACCCTCATAATATGTTTTCTCTAATATTTCTCCTCACCATATCCTCATATATTTCCCTGCCATCATATATTTTTGATGTAATTAAGCCATCATATATTTTTGATATAATTAAGAGAGACAATATTAACATTACAGACCTAACGCATATACCATATACCATGACCACCATTACTATAGATACCCTGCAATTTAAAAAGAAAATTACCAAGTATCAAAAGAGGAGAAACGAAATGCAATGGCTCTGGCACAACGCCCAGAATAACGAGCTTTCCATTCGTCTTTAGAAGGGAAAGATATGGTTCCAACGGATGAGCAACTGGAATGGTGTCCAGTATACAATCCAGGCTCTCTGCTACTTCCTGCAGGAGAATGGATTCAATCAAAGTTGAAATTAGAATTGAATAGTTTCAGAAGATAACTACAATATACTGTAAAGTTAACTAGACCCACCTTCATCTTTTCACCATCGTTGCTCACAAGATACGCATCCGCGCCGAGAACTTCCAGAGCTTCTTCCTTCTTTTTCTCAGACGAACTTATAACGGTCACATGAAGCCCGAAGGCTTTGGCAATCTTGACACCCATGTGCCCCACGCCTCCCAGACCCAGAATCCCACACTTCTTGCCTGGCTCTGTCATGCCCAAATGCTTTATCGAGCTGTAAACTGTAACCCCTGCACATAACAGAGGGGCGGCTTGTTCCAGCGGTAGATTTTCAGGGATTCGAACCACAAACCTGCCATATATAAAAATACATAAGTTATTTATTTTTTTGTTGATCACTATAATAACCATCAATTAGCATTATACTTCTGGTTAAAAACTCACATCTGGTGAATCACCATGGTGCTAGAGAATCCTCCTCGAGTAGGAGTGCCATCAGGGTTCACATCGTTGTAGCTCCAAATTCTCTTGTTACAGTATTGTTCCATACTGTCGTTGCAAGCCTGGCACCTGCGACACGACCCAACAATGCAACCCACTCCTACATGTTCTCCCACTTTGAATTTCTTCACGTCATTACCAATCTCTGTTACAATTCCCACCACTTCATGCCTGCATGACACCAAAAAATCACAGAAACTGTTACATAAAAACTTTACATATATCAACGGCGAGGTGATCTTAAAACAATATACACATACGCACCCAGCGACCATTGGGTAATGAGACATGCCATAGTCGTTCCGAAGTTGATGCAAATCAGTATGGCATACTCCGCAGTAAATGACCCTGATTACCACATCTTCAGGTTCTGTGTCTCTGCCAAAGCCAGAGGATTAGCTATTCTATTCAATTCAAATTCAATTGATCAAATCTCCTTCAAAAGTTAAAGATTAAGATCTGCTGTATTTTCTAACATTATTATTGATTTTTATTGAATTGTGTGACCGAGTGTATGATGGATGGAGTGTTCACTAGAAATAAAAATAACTTTCAAAAAGCTGGACATAGTTTGTATCTAGAAATACCATTAAGCATTTGTCAGTTTCTGTTTTAGCATAAATTTCTGGATAAACACTATATACAAAATTTTCAAAACTTCCAACTTTTAAAGTGGACACTCCATCTAGAAATATAGGACGTTCAAAACTCTGAACACAGTTTGTATCCAGAAATACCATTAAGCATTTGTCAAATTCTTTTTTGTAGCATAAATTTCTGGATAAACACTGTATACAAAATTTTCAAAACTTCCAACTTTTAGAGTGGACACTCCATCTAGAAATATAGAACGTTCAAAACTCTGGACACAGTTTGTATCCAGAAATACCATTAAGCATTTGTCAAATTCTTTTTTGTAGCATCAATTTCTGGATAAACACTGTATACAAAATTTTCAAAACTTTCAACTTTTGGAGTGGACACTCCATCTAGAAATATAGGATGTTCAAAACTCTGGACATAGTTTGTATCCAGAAATACCATTAAGCATTTGTCAAATTCTTTTTTGTAACATCAATTTCTGGATAAACACTGTATACAAAATTTTCAAAACTTCCAACTTTTAGAGTGGACACTCCATCTAGAAATATAGGACGTTCAAAACTCTGGACACAGTTTGTATCCAGAAATACCATTAAGCATTTGTCAAATTCTTTTTTGTAGCATAAATTTCTGGATAAACACTGTATACAAAATTTTCAAAACTTCCAACTTTTAGAGTGGACACTCCATCTAGAAATATAGGATGTTCAAAACTGTGGACGCAGTTTGTATCCAGAAATACCATTACGCATTTGTCAAATTCTTTTTTGTAGCATAAATTTCTGGATAAACACTGTATACAAAATTTTCAAAACTTCCAACTTTTAGAGTGGACATTCCATCTAGAAATATAGGACATTCAAAACTCTAGACACAGTTTGTATCCAGAAATACTATTAAGCATTTGTCAAATTCTTTTTTGTAGCATAAATTTCTGGATAAACACTGTATACAAAATTTTTAAAACTTCCAACTTTTAAAGTGGACACTCCATCCAACATTTAAAGCTTTAGTTGTCCACCTTTTTGCATACAATGTTTATCCAAAAATTTATGCTACAATGTAAAAACTTACATTTTAAAATTTTGTTTCAGAATATTAATATAAAAAGTTTATAATTTTTTTTGGAAATTTTGCTTGAGAATATTAATATAAAGAGTTAAATGCTAATTTTATCATAAAACTTTCCATTTTAAAGATTTTTACTCAACAAATTGTTAGCTTATTAACTCATTCCCAATTAACTCCTGAGATTTTCCATTTTAGAGATTTTGACTCAACAAATCAATTTGTTAGCTTATTATCTCACTCCCAATTAACTCCTGAGATTCATTCTGGATGACATATAGAGAGTGGATGTCCTCCCTGACATTATAATTATAGATATAAAAAATATAATAAATGTATAGATGTACCTGAGAGTGTAAGTGTAAGGAGACAAATGGCCACTGGATTCCTGAGCTGCAAATCCTGTAACACTTCTTCCAGATTTCAAGCTTCCCATCTCTTAAAAACGACTTACTGGATTCGATCGCTTGCCTGTTGTAGTGTATTTGTTGAGGATGGCAACAGAAGAGCTGGAGCTCTTGGTGCAGGTCCCAGACGTTTCTATATAGAGATGGCCATGGCTTATTTCAACGTAAAATATAATTAATTAATATGGAGAAGGCCACCTTCCTCTTGAATTAATTAATACGGGGAAGGCCACCTTGCTGGATCAATTGGATCCAAGTATTTGGAATTCAAAGGACAAAATCGAATTATTCATGGAATCGAGATTCGGTGAGGTGAGGACAACTGACCTTCACGATTTCGATTGTATTTTATTTTGAAGTTTGTTGATAATGGTGTTTGATAGAAACGGGGACGTAAGGGACAGGTGACCGCCAGCAAATAGAAATCACGGGTTCGACGGTGGCCACTCGATCCAATAACGTGGGGATCTGCCTACCTCTAGATTCGAATCGATTATGAAGTGTTACCTCTCTGCACGTCTTTCTATTTTACAGAGATATTGCTTTTGGTGAAGGCAGGCCGGCGGTTCCACTAGATAAGTGATGTCAAGCGTATGACGGGGGTTTTGTGCTCTGCTCATACGCTTGTACACTCAGTTCTGATCGTTGGGCAATTCTTATCTCCATTGCAGATTTCGTCCATCTAATGGGTATGGAGCAAACTTAACCGTAGTCGTTAGTTTTAGAAGTTTTGTTCTATACCGATTTGATGTACTGAATCTGCAATCCATTTAAGTTCAGATCTTAAAGAGAAATAATTTGAGGTGCAATTATATTGCAGACTTTTTATTAAGAAAATAATTGAAACAATATTAATATTAATAATAATAATCTAATTTTAAAATCATAGTTAAGTCAAAACCAAATTAGTGTAGCGATTTGATTCCTAAAGTTTAGTAAGAATGATTAATTCAAAACTAATTAAAAGATTGGACACTCAATGACTCTTTAATATTGAAACACTAATAAGTAGGATAATGAAAATGAGTGGTCCTCATTATTAGTGTTTTGGTCTACATCTTGAAACACTAGTAATTAAGAGAATGATTGTGGGTGATCTCCCTTACTAGCATTTAACTAGTCTTGAAACACTAACAATTGGGAGAGTGAGTGACCTCTTTATTAGTATTTTATTAGTTTTGAAACATTAGTAATTAGGAGGAAGAGCGTGAAAGAATTTGTCTATCCTTAAATACTAGTAGTTAGGAGAACAAGAGTGACTGAACCTTAAATCTCATGATTGGTCAATGTCCTAAGTTATTTGACTTTTAATTCCTAGTCATAAAACACTAGTAATTATGAGATTTGCACGGAGTGGTTCTCCTAAACCTTTTGATGGAATAATGGCCTAGCATTCTTGAATTTTAATTGATGAGTAATCAAATGCAAGAGGTGTCCTTGCAGGATGATTTTATTTCGTTCCTCCTCGCCATCCACCTTCTAGGGACTCCAAATTTGTTTTCCTCTTTTAGTTCTTTATCTCTTTGGTTCATTCGAAAGAGGTGGCCTTGCAATTCGATATTCATTTTATCCCTCACCATCCACCTTCTAAGATGACAATGCTTTGGTTCCTAACATGCAATCTCTAATATTATAATTAGGAGCATGACAAATGAAACAAGAATTTAGCTATGAACATGGCATGTGTTAAGCCCTCGACAAAACCCCATGTTATGTATAAAACCTCTTATTAAGACCTATATATTGAATATTACATTTCTAGTGTTATATTTGTAGGCAAGATAGAACCCTTCATTGTACCCTTTCATTATAATTGTACATGTTGTCTCCTATATATATATACCAAGGAGACCTAGTCTTAGGATCATATCATCTCATCTTATCTTGTCTTCTGAATTGGATATATTGTAAAAGGATGTTTCCCTCTCAAAGTGGATTATATTTATTGATTTTTTGTCATTTTCAAGGTAGTGGTCCATAACTTTTGGTATCAAGAGCATCGATCCTAGAGTTTTGCTGCTTTGAGCAAGTCATTTTAGCATTTTTTCTATAACTATTTTTATGGGACGCTTCATACAACGAAATTTGGAGGTTACTTAGGAAGCATATCAAAGTACTTATGGTAAAATTTGTAGGTTTTGGGTGCTATGAGGAAAATCACTCTATGGCATGGGGTAAACTACAACAGATGGAAATGACTGCAGAAATCAACTATAATCTCGTGTATGCTATATAAACAATTATGATAACAAGACAAGATAAAGAGCCTACCTCATCCAAACGTTCGATGAAGTCCATCGTTGAGCACTTGACTCAAATAGATTCACCTGCAACTTGTCCTCAACAACCAAGATACGCAAGCATATGGTGATAATATATAAATTTAGCACATACAATAACATAATCCATCAATATTCATAACAAATATGCCCATTGAATAACAATTCAAATATTTGCAAGACATTAGTTGGACGAGAAAATAGTATTTCTATTAAAATGTAATCAACAGAAGTGTATAAATGACAAACTTCTGTCCTCCACCAAAGGCAAGCTCATATAAGAGTGACAATGAGGTTCTCCATCAAATAGGGAAGAGCTTGGGGGATGAACAATGTGTTCAGACTTAAAAGGACAAAGGGATGCAGACTCAATATGAAGTGAATAATTTCTCCTGAGTAACTTTTCTCTCAAAGTTGAATTCTTCTCCTATTTTCCACAGCTTGGATATGGCCAATTTATAGCCTTCAAATGGAACTGAAGGGCCGAGTTGAAATGTTTACAGTATATGGAAGGTCAAGGATCATGGATCACGTGACGTGACATGGAAACCAAACACCACTTTTTAATTTTGGGCACAAAACTTGAGGTACATGGGTTTTAATGGTGCAACCTGCGTATACACATGTTGTTTAGTTGTTAGGGAATGCATATGTGGAAAAATACAATTTTTACCTCTGGGAACTGCAAAAAGGGACTTCAAGTTTGCATAAGGAAATGGAAAAAGGCCCTCTGAGCAAGTTTGCATATGGTGAGGTGTTGGCCCTTGGATAGATAATGAAGCAAAGATTAAGGAAGAAAGGTGAAGTACGAACTATGCGGAAGGCACACAAACCAAGGAAGGGTCGAAGTGAGAAAAGAAGTAGAAAAGAAGGAGAAAAGAAAGGAAAAGCTAACCGTTGGATGAGAAGATCAAGGAAGACATATCAACAATGAATACGAATTGTGGAAAACTCAACAAGCGGGAAAAGATGCCAACAGACGCTTTGGAGCACCTCGTGAGAAAGAAGGAAAGTTAGGTTGGAGAAGCCCTGAAAATGCGGGTCAAGTTAACCTAGGGTTTTGACACCTAGACAGTTGCTATGTAATGTATAAATAAAGGTCTAGGAGAGTCGAGAGGGTTTCTCAATAGTTGGTTCATTGACACTATGATCGTGGTTGTTCATTATTGAGTGTTATTGTTGAGAACGGTATTGAGTCTGTATTGTGAAATCTTCAGCTGGGTGCGAAGATTAACCCTGCAGCTGGGTGCGCAGGGAGGGAAGGGAGAAAGGGGGAAAGAGAGAGAGAGATCTGCAGCTAAGTGTCTAGATAGAACTGTATGCTTTCATATAATATATTAAGAAACACAGTTCTGTGGATGTAGCTCTAGGGAGAGGGTGAACCACGTATATTTTGTTGTTCTGTGTGATTGATGCTGTGATTTTCATTATCTTCTATATTGTGTTGCGTTGTTGTGTTAGATCAAGGATATAACTGTGCGAAGTAGGATAAGTGAGGTAAATAATAACTTGATTGTTGTGGGTTATTGTCCTAGGAACAATTTTCATTTCCTCTAGTTGTAGACACATGTGTCCTGCAACCCCCTTTTGCTACTTCGGGTAAGACTGCATCTTATACACAGGTGTTTCCGAAAGGGCCAGTAGTTAGGGCTTGCTGGTGCGACGTTAGAGTTGAACCCTAGGTCTGCCCCTATGCCAACAAATGGTTCCATTTCCGAGACAAGGATCTTTTTGAGGGAATGTCAAGGTGGTTTCCATCGAAGACAAAAAATCAAAAGCGGTTAGAAGAACAAGAAAAGGACTTTGCTGAAGCCTAGAACAAGAACCCTAATATTAGTGCAGAATATTGGTTAGGAAGGTACATCTTTACCGACATACATGATATTTTCTTCGGACGAGTTCACAAGGAGTTATACGAGTGGTTAGCCAGATTAGAAGATACCCAGTTTGAGATCAGATCTAGACCACCTGTGGTTTAGACAACAACTCTGATCAAGACGGTCAAGAGAGTTGATAACGCTGTGTCTAGAGCGGTGGATCTTTGGTTTGATAACACTATTGGAGGGTATATTACTGAGTTTTCCATTGACAGAGTTGAATCATACAGTCAAGCAGAGAGATACTTCTTTAAGGGACCTAGAGGGAAGTTCCTACACTTTTTAAAGCTGACGATTAAGATGTTATTGCATGAGAAGAATATCTTGAAGATACAGTAAATCTAATGTTAAAAAATTCAGATAGCGACAACGATACAGAGGCTGGATAGACGTGCAGTGGGAGACCATTTAGAGAGGTTCCTCTTGCGAACCTATTTAAGAAAAATTACGGAGACAATGGATTCTAGAGTGGAGAAGAAGAAAATCTAATAGATGAAGAACATTCAGAGACCGCAAGAATAGAGGAGGTAGGATCTGAAGAACTTTGCCAAAGAGAGCCAGAAACTTCAGGAACTATGCCTACTGTCGAAGTAAGTACTATTACTTCCCCTGTTGATTTAGCAACATTAAGTAACCAGAGTAACCAAAGTAGTCAGAGCCATCAGAGTACTGTTACAAGCAATCTAGCACATACTCAGTCAAGAAACCAAGGAAGATCTATGGAAGATGAAATGAGGTTACCCATTTTCAGAGGAGATGGATCTGAAGATCCTGACCAACATTGGTTGTTATGTGAAGCTGTATGGAATATCAAGCAAGTCACCGACGAAACTGTCAAGAGAGCCCAATTCAGTACTACCTTAAGGGATCGTGCACTGAGTTGGTACATGGAGTTTTCTACAGTGATTGCATAGTCTAAACCGCTGAATGACATTAAGACTGTGCTGAGTGAAGAATTCAAAAAACCCAAGTTGGAGTCACAATGTATTACATAATTGAAGGAAATTAAGCAGAAGGTCACTGAACCTGTTTGGGAGTTCGATCAGAGGTTTAATACCCCGACAGGCCATTTGAATTTCCATATTCCAAATGAACAAAATAAAGAATGGTTCATTGCAGCCCTCCTGCCACATATCAAAGTTCCTCTGATGCAACAGAAAATCGCTTTGCAGGCTGAAGCTCTGAAGATTGCCATGAAACTAGAAGCAACCCCTGTAGGAGAATCCAACCAAGGTATGAGTCAAATATTGAATCACTTAACTAGTTTATCTTTACAAGTCAAAGATATGAAGAAAGATAAAGGAAAAGGGAAAAGAGAAGATATCTGGTGTATTAGATGTAAATCAGAGGGCCATGACAAAGAGAACTACCCCTTATTTCATGAATACTTGGCCTCTGGAGCACCTAGTCCTTTGAATCAGGCTACTCTACCCTGGTGCGAGGTATGTAGAATGAGACATTTGCCTGGTGAATGTTATTATATGCAAAAATATGTCCAGACACCTACCAATATTTACTGCACATTCTGTAAGTTTGTGGGACATGATGAGAAGGATTGTAGGGCTTATGATCTCCTGCATGAAATATTAATGGATTCATATAAGATCCAAGGAGAAACACAACAAGAAGGAAATAATATGCAGTTCAACTCCCTAGGAAGAGGAAACTTCAACCCTCGCGGTGGATTTAGAGGAAGAGGAGGAGGAGGAGGTATGGGTCGAGGTAGAGGACAGATCATCTGTTATAACTATGCACAACCAGGACATTTGGCAAGGGATTTTCAGAACCCTTGTACCACTTGAAACTACTGTAAATCCTTCGATCATGTCATTGAATATTGTCTAGTATTATTATCCAAACTCTAGGAGAGATGAGGAGGAAACCAACAAGTTCAACTAATATCAGTAGAACCCTACGGTGAGCACCCCATAGTTGTTGTTATTACTAGAGGAGGCATTGTTACAGGAGAAGACAAAGTAACCCCAGGAAAGACTGTAGAAGGATCAGGGATCATAAGAGTTGCAGAGAAGGCACAGTTGTTTGACCCAAGGAGAGAGAGGCATACTTTTGAGGAAGCAAGGAAATAATTTGTAGAAGGACAAGCTTCTTCATCTAAGGCACAACCAGAAGTAAGGGAATGTAAAATGCCACCAGCATTTGATTAGTCTTCTATAGCTAAACAAGGAAAATAGGTAAACAAGCTCATGGACTTCTTATATACCTGTATCAATTTGATTAAAGATGAAAAGGTTGTACAAGAATTACAACACCTAGTGAGACAGTATAAAATTGGGAAAATAGATCCTATGCTGAGTAGGGTTGTGAATCAAATATCAAGAAAAAGGAGAACAAACAAAGAATTACACCTTAGTGCTCAAATTGGAGACTACGACATGGACTATGTGGTCCTTGACTTGGGATTAGAAGTCAATGTTATGACGAAGCAGACTTGGGCACTGTTGGGAAAACCCAGATTGATTTACTCTCCTATCGAGATCAGGATGGCTAATCAGCAGGCGATGAGACCCTTTGGAAGATTAGAGTATGTCCCTGTAGACATCGATGGGGTAAGGACATTTGCAGACTTTGAAGTAATTGACATTGTTGATGATAGTTTTCCTTATCCCGTGCTATTAGGAATTGATTGGGATTTCAACAATTCGATTGTCGTTGACCTAAAGAAGAGAAGAATGACATTTGAAGGTAATGGCCTTAAAGTCATTGCACCTTTGGACCCATATGAAGGTCACAGATACACAAAACCTATCAGGGAAGAAGACCGCGCATATGAGTTAGAGAACATCGACAAGCTGACAATAAGACAACAGGATTGCATTAATCCTATAGTAGATGAAAATCTCATCTTGTGAAGTGAAAGCGCATGTTCATTAGATTCAGAAGAGGCATTAGAAAATTGGCAGAAAAAGATGTATGAAGTATCCACACAATGATGTTCCATATTGACCAAAACAGTTCACTGGATTGGCACGAGAGTAACTAACCTTCCAACATTTGATGGCTTGAATCATTTAGAGACATTTCTAGCTGAATTTGAGAAAATTGTACCAGTACAACAGAGGATGTTGGCACTGGATGAAGCATTGAAAGCCACACCAACTAGATGGTGGGGATCACACAAGAAGAACATCATGGAGTGGACAAAATGTCACACCTTATTAACAATGCGCTTTTCATACCAAGCAGAAGGATGCGAAGTTTGTTACACATGCCAGAGTTGTCCTAAGGACCACATGCGGAGTTGTGAGGAGGCATGGAGAAACATCCCTAAAGAATAATGGGTGCATAAGTTCATTAACACCTTGGATACTACGCCTATTAACTAGTATCTTCAAGCGGAACTGCACCTCATCACTACAGTTTGGTATGTAATGACTCAGAACTTTATATCTACCTTCTTATTTGAAATCCAGTACCCTACAATAGATCAGGTGTTACACATTGTAAGACAAAAGGTCTTTGAGGAGGCACCTAACCTCCCTTTTGAGCAAGAAGAAGACGAATGGTTTGCGCCTCTTCAATAGTTACAGGATTGCTACAATATTAATGTTGATGAGGATGATGACCCTAGAGATGTAAACATTGCAGAAATTGAAGGTCACAGAGACATAGAGGGGCCTGGGATTGAATTACCCTTTGTTGAACAACCTATTAAAATAAAGAAAGTTAACATTGGAATAGAACAAGCACCTAACATGGAAAATGTGGGAGAATATTGGGATGGCGCCACTATTAGCAAGATCACATAACTATTACATGAATATTAGGACCTATTTCCAACAAAGTTCACAGATATGAGGGCATTAAAGGGCCCACGGGAGAAATGAAGATCACTCTGAGACCAGATGCTAGACCTATCAAGAAGAGACCTTACAGACTGAATCCCAAATATAAGAAGAAAGTTAGGATTGAATTGGATAGAGTGCTGGAAGCAGGAATCATAGAACCTGTTGAAGAATCTTAATGGATTAGCCCTATGGTAGTCCAATATAAGAAGAAGGGAGAAATCAGGATTTGTGTAGACCTAATAAAGTTGAATGATGAATGTCTACATGACCCATTCCCTACACCTTTTACTAACAAAGTCCTAGATAATGTAGGAGGACAAGAGGTTTACTCATTCACAGATGGGTTTTCAGGTTATCACCAGATTAGAATTGCTAAGGAATATCGACAAGACCACATTTGCAACAGAATGGGGGTCATTCCAATATACTGTGATGCCTTTTGGCCTAAATAATGCACCAGCCATCTTTTCCAGGGTGGTGGTTGAAGCATTTAAGGACTTTTTGCACAAATTCCTAGAAGCTTATTTTGATGATTGGACTATCTTTAGCCTAATGAAAGATCATATTGAATGTTTAAGATTGATGTTAGATAAGTTCTTGCAATGTTAGATTGCCCTGAATTTTAAAAAATGCATTTTATTTTCGCTCTTTGGAGTGCTGCTAGGGCATATTGTGTGTAAGCAGGGGCTGTTGGTAGATCCTTCCAAGATTGCCATCATTGTTGATCTATCTCCCCCTACTACGGTTAGACAATTGTGCACTACACTAAGACACACTGGATACTACAGAAAGTTCATTAAAGGTTATGCACAGATAACAACACCTATGGAGAAGCTATTAAAGAAAGGCAATAAGTTTCAATGGATAGAAGAATACCAGTAGAGCTTTGACACACTAAAGCAAAAAATGGTCACTACACCAATCTTGGTTTTCCTAGACTGGAGTAAGGAGTTCAATGTTCATGTCGATAATTTGTCAATAGCATTAGGAGCAGTTTTAGCACAAACAAGTCCAAGAGATATTGACCACCCCATAGCCTTTGCAAGAAGGAAGCTTTCTACAGCTGAAAGGAACTATACTACGACTGAAAGAGAAGGCTTGGCTATGGTATATGCATTGTAGAAGTTTAGACACTATTTGCTAGGAGGAAATTTTAAGATGTTCACTGACCATTCTGCGTTGAAATACTTAGTCAACAAGCCAGTGTTGGGGGGAAGAATATGCAGATGGCTATTGTTATTCTAGGAATATGACTTTGAGATCGTGGTTAAGCCAGGGAGAATGAATAAGGGACCTGACCACTTATCTAGGTTAGAACATGGAGATGAACCTACTAGTCTGGAAGATACACTACCATATGCACAATTGCTGGCCATCAAGAAAGTCGACGATCACTTCGTCGAGATAGTTCAGTTCCTGTCCACAGGAATGGAACCTCATGAATATACAGTTATGCAGAAGAAACATTTGGTAGTCCGCGCTGCCGATTTTCAACTAATAGATGGACAGTTGTACAAAATGGGACCAGATGAGATCTTGAGGAGATGTGGTATGGAGGCAGAAAGACCACTGATTCTAGCAGAATCTCATGAAGGCATCATATGAGGACACTATGCAGGAAAAGCCACAGTGCAGAAGATCCTCAGAGCCGGCCTTTGGTGGCCTACTCTACACAAGGATGCTAAGGAATATTACAGGGCCTATGATGTATGTTAGATTATAGGAAATCCCTTTAGAAGAGATAAGATTCCTTTGGCACCACAATTAACATTGCAAGTATTTGAAAAATGGGCCATTGATTTTGTGGGACCTATTAACCCACCAGGAAGGTGCATAGGAGTGAGATACATTATTACCATGATAGAGTATTTGACCAGATGGGCGGAAGCAAGAGTAGTTAAAGATTGTAGTGCAGCTACAGTTGCACAATTCATTTTTGAGGATATCATAACTAGATTTGGATTCCCAAAGATCCTCATGAGTGATCAAGGCACACACTTCATCAATAAAAATATTGAATCCTTGACATAGGAATTTGAAGTTCACCATCAAAAGAGCACCCCATACCACTCATAGGCGAATGGTACAGTCGAAGCTTTCAATAAGATCTTGGAGACAACACTGACAAATATTTGCAGTGTGAACAGAGACGATTGGGATTTAAGAATTCCAGCAGTGTTATGGGCCTACAGAACTATCTGCAAGAAATTAACAATGAAGACCCCATTTAAGTTAGTATATGGCTTAGAAGCAGTGGTACCTATGGAATACTTGGTTCCTAGTTTAAGAATTGCAACATTTACAGGTATGGATGACACCGACGTTGTTCAAGATAGGCTTGCACAGTTGTTGGAACTGGAGGAAGACAAGTTTATTGAAGGATTTCATCAGTAAGTACAGAAAGAAAGAGAAAAGACTTACCATGACAGACATATCAAGAGGAAGGCATTCAATCAAGGTGACTTGGTATTGTTATATGACAACAAGTTCATGAAGCATCTAGGGAATTTCAGGACACATTGGCTAGGACCATTTGAGGTTGCCTATGTCACAGAAAGAGGAGCTATGCAGTCGAGGACCCTTAATGGAGAATGGAAAGAAGGTTTGGTAAATGGGAGTCGGTTGAAATTGTATTATGACAACCAGCTACCTCGAAACTCTCAATATAATCAAGGAGGAAGGGTCTAGCTACCAGGTGCAGTTAAAATTGGGTACCGGACATAGAGAAGAAAATCTGTACATGATAGGGAGGGATAGAGCAGAAAGCACAGGCTACTCCACGTAGTCTGAAGTCGAAGTAAAATAGAAGGTTCAGCCTTGCAGTGACTCGGGAGGAGTCACATGTGAGTGTTGGGGGCCTGTTGGCCCTTGGATAGATAAGGAAGCAAAGATTAAGGAAGAAAGGTGAAGTATGAACTGTGCGGAAGGCACACAAACCAAGGAAGGGTCGAAGTGAGAAAAGAAGTAGATAAGAAGGAGAAAAGAAAGGAAAATCTAACTGTTGGAAGAGAATATCAAGGAATACAAATCAACAAAGAATACGGATCGTGGAAAACTCAACAAGTGGGAAAATATGCCAACAAATGCTTTGGAGCACCTCACGGGAAAGAAGGAAAGACAGGTTGGTGAAGCCCTGAAAACACGGGTCAAGTTGACCTAGGGTTTTTGATCTAGGGTTTTGACACCTAAACAGTTGCCATGTAATGTATAAATAAAGGTCTAGGAGTGTCGAGAGGGTTGCTCAATAGTTGGTTCATTGTCACCATGATCGTGGTTGTTCATTATTGAGTGTTATTATTGAGAATGATATTGAGTCTGTATTGTGAGATTTGCAGCTGGGTGCGAAGATTAACCTTGCACCTGGGTGCGCAGGGAGGGAAGGGAGAAAGGGGGAAAGAGAGAAAGAGAGAGAGAGAGATATATAGTTAAGTGCGCAGATATAACTGTATGATTTCATATAATATATCAAGAAACACAGTTCTTTGGATGTATCCCTAGGGAGAGCGTGAACCACATATATCTTGTTGTTCTGTGTGATTGATGCTGTGATTTTCGTTATCTTCTATATTGTGTTGCATTGTTTTGTTAGATCAAGGATATAACTATGCGAAGTAGGCTAAGTGAGGTAAATAGTAACTTGATTGATATGTGTTATTGTCCTGGGATCACTTTGAATTTCCTCTGGTTGTAGACACTTGTGTCCTGCAACCCCCTATTGCTACTTCGGGTGAGACTGCATCTGCTCCATAGGTGTTGCCGAAAGGGGCTATAGTTAGGGCTTGTTGGTGTGACGTTAGAGTTGAACCCTGGGTCTACCACTGTGCCAACATGAGGAAAATATTGTTATAACAAATGCCCCCTAATGTGTGAGGTTGGAGGAGTATCTGTGATGGCTGAAATATATTATAATTCCTAGAAGTGGAGTAATGGAGACCCATCTAGATGAACTAGTTGCTCATAACAATATTACAATCCATACTGATTTGTTGCACATGTCTTCCAATTTTGAATTACACTGCAGATCCATGTGGAAATATACCAAACAGTTGTTCATGGCCATGAATAGGCAATACAAGAGTAGATACATGCCATAGGCTATCATAGTCATGAACAAGGCCCAGTGAAAACCAGTCTCAAAATCAATCTGAAGATATTTGTATAAAATGGGGTACAATCTGATCTCCCATGATCACTAAAGTCATATAGGTACTGGTCCAATGAAATACAACAACAATTTAGGAAAGTTGTGACTATGAACTGATGTCTTCAATCCTTCTACATGATCTGCCAAAGGTGCAAGTCTACATTATGTGAATAAAGGAGTTGAGGTTGAACACAATGAGACTTCGTTTGATTACCGGTCATTAAGGTATATTGTTAACAAATGCGAGACAACCTACCGATAATGAAAGTAGGTATCAAGGCACCAAGTACATTATTACAAGTGTGAATAAATGTGTTGAGGTCGAACACTTGAACAATCCATCGATCAAGAGACACTGATGTATTCCCAACTGTCGATGGTGAGAGAACCTGCCACTGTTGACTGCAAGCCTCTAGGTACTCATAGGACTCTAGGTCTCATTTCCATAATAGATGGGCTGAAGTCGATGGAAGGAGACCTGCTGAAAGGATATCATTAAGGAATCTCTCATCATTTAGAACAAGGTACAAAGCATGAGCTTGATGATTTGGAGGAACTCAGATGAAGAACATGTTCATGAACCAAAGACCTTATGTGTCTTTCATGTGCACCAGATGCAAGTAGTGCACGGAAAATTCCCTCTAAATAGTGTCCAATAAGGAAATATGCTGACAAAGGAGAGGAAACCACCAATAAGGCTAATAGCATCCAAGACATTGCACAAATCCCACTATGTGAATAGATTTATTATTTTCGAACACAAGGGAAACCCACAGTCAGTGACCAATGAGGAAATGTCGACTGCTAGGTTCAAGGTTACCTACCCATAATGAAAGTAGGACCAGGGTGCATGATAGGACTACAAATTCATGTAACTCTGAGACACACTAAGGGTATGTCTGACATGCAAAGTCAAGAGTTTTGAGAAATGGCCGACACAGGCTGATAACCATCCTTTGAACAAGATCAAGAGACATATGGATGACTTTGGAAGCACAGACTCATTGATGAAACTTTGTGATGAAGGAGGCACCAATCAAACTCTCCATAGGGTCTGGAAGAGTAACTACTTGTGGGAGTAAACTCTAAGTAACGAGCTCAACTTCCTAAGGTCATGCTAAACCCAAAATTTTGATGAAAAGTGGACTCAAAATTTTGTGTTATGTTCAAAGAGGACATGACTGCTGCCAACATAAGATAATATTATTTTCCCTCCCACATTTTTTTGTTTTTTCATAGTTAAATGAATGTTATGATACAGAGGAGGAAACAAGTTTCGCTAGTAAGCAACTAGTTCCAATAGTGGAACATACCTATGCTCAATGCAAGGAGGTGAATGCGGGATATGGACACTCGGGGGAATGTTTCCTCTTGGGGTATAGGGTGTCAAGATGCAAAGGATATAAACAAGGCTCTACTTGGATGATGATGCAAAGTGCTGCAGTGATAGGCTTATAATGCAAAAGCGAGAACCAACAATAGGATCAATACTGCAAGCAAGAGAATGAGATGCAATTACAACTTAACACCAAATAATGTCCTTTTTTGTAAATTTAGTCTACTTGGTTTGAAAAAGGGTTAAGCTTACACCAAATAGACGTCCTTTCAAATCCAATTTATGAGTGTGAAAGAGAAAAGTTCACTCGAAATCGTTTCTCTTTTTGAGAGAGTCGAAAAAGAGCTTAAACAAGACTCGTGGAGTTGTTCTAAGAAGCCTATTATGGGTGAGGCCATGGATCCCATGCAGGACTTCTGAAAAAAGTTAGAAACTCAGATATAGCTGACACAGGCTTGGGAAAACCCAAATATTTCCAAGTCGAGGAGAATAAAATACTTGCAGAGGTTACCTTTTCTACAATATATCAAAGAATGCCCCTTATCTAGAAGGGTGTAGAAGAAGAAATTCGAGGCTCTAAAATATCATTCCAATAAAAGGAAACCACCCTAGGATTTGGAGGGAGCATACTCGAAGAGAGTGGAATGCTCTTTTGTTCATAAGGTACATGACTAGAAATTCTATGGGCGTGGTCAAAAGATGCATCACTCTCCAAAATAAGAGTGGGATTGACCAAATATTGCATCGACAATGTCACTTCCTTAGACTTTTCACTCTCCAAGAGAAGAGTGGGATTGACCAAATATTGCATCGGCATGACCACCTCTTCAACCATTGCTTGAATAGGATGCGAGACAAAAAGGTCAAGAGATGCATCGCCCCCAAAAACAAAAGTGGTGCCCGTCAAAGATTGCATCGAGATGACTGTTGGTTGAGCAAGATGTGAGACAACATGGTCAAGAAACACATCACCCACAAAAAGAAGAGTGGTTTCAGCCAAAGATTGCATCGGCATGACCGCTGTATCAACCAAAGAAGGATTAGAATGTTGGGAAACCAAAGATGACTCAGAACTCGAAGGCCCCCCAGGAAAGAACCATGCTTCTTGTACCACAAGTAGCAAGGCACAAATGAGTAAGGTGATCTCCTTTGCAAATCCTACAAAGGAACTTGGGCTTACGTCTTACACATCTAGGATTCTCAATCATATGAATGCCCACAACATGATTTGCAGTGGTTGGTGACATGCTCCCAACATGACTTGTAGAGGCTAGTAGAAAATATCCAACATGACTTGCAGAGGTTGGTGATGAATGCCCAATATGACTAGCAGAGGTTGGTGATGAACTTTCAACATGACTAGAAGAGGTCGATGATGAACCCCCAACATGACTAGCATAGGTTGGTGATGTATCCCCAACATGACTAGCATAGGTTGGTGATGTATGTGCAATGTGACTAGCAATGGCTAGGTTTGTGCCCCTAGCATGACTTGCAGTGGTCGGTTGTTGGTCTTCAACATGACTTGCAGAGGTTGTTGACCTATCTCCAACATTACTAGCATAGGTTGGTGATATAATTCCAGTATGAATCGCAGTGACTGGACTTGTGGCAGCGATTAGTTGCAGCATTTGAGACCAAGGTTCCGACAAATACTGGTTTTGAGAAATTGCAGGACAAGAAGTGCTCTGGTATAAACCATGGCCCTGTCCGACAGGATAGTATCCTCCTCCATACTGATTCATAAATGGTTGTAAGGGCATCGTCACTAAGGAAGTCACTTGCGAAGAGAAAGCGATATGGAAAGTCTTACTCAGGTGAGGATATATGTTTCCCCCAGATGAAGGAAATTTTTGAAGGGGGTTTCCCATACTATAAAACTGACTCCCCCTAGATGAAACACCAAAGGACAGATAGAGGTCCGCCATGGAAAAATCATTCGTAGGAACCGACATAGCAGAAGAAGGATAGATGGACAGAGTGTAATAAGTAGAATGACTTCCCATTTGAGCACTTTCTCCTGGAAAAGTGAAGTTAGGATTGGATCTGTAGGAAGGAATATTCCAACCTCCTACCATAAGAGTTGGTTGAGGGATATGAATCCCACCAAGCAAAAAGGGAGAAAAAGGAGGCAACATGCCCCCATACCCAAAACTAGGATTCACATAAGGTGACGAGACAGAGGATGGAAAGTGCGAAGACATGTCTGGAATACCATGAGAAAAATTATTATAGCCCCAAGTTATTGGTTGAGTATCATGATTCGTCATACCACTCAGAAATACAAAAGGATTCGTCCCCATGGAATGAGAAAATACCATGGGTTGGGTAACGCTAACTGAGGGAGTCACGGGAGCTCCACTAACCATAGAAATGAAAACTCACGATGTAATATAAAATCTTAAGGCCAACTAACAGTCAGAGAGCACACCAAAAATAAAAAAAAGTCCAATATGCACACAAACAAGATAAAGTGTCTAAAAGGGGCCTCCATCCCTAAAGCAGGTATGTCTCTCCCAAGAGGGGCCTGAGAGTCCCTTCAAAAGATCAGACGTATCATAATCATTTATAAGGTCCCTCGTGGGCTTAAAATATAGTTGGCCAGATCCCCCTGGAGAGGTAATCCTCCATAAAGATTGTACATTTTCTGACAATTATCTGACCCAAGGTAGCTGCATAGTAACCCCTGCAAGTAACCTATGTGGTACCTATGTCAAGAAACTAAGCCACCACGATATAACCGATGCGTAGGAGAACAATCATAAGTCATGTCTACCGTATGGGCAGGGTAGCAAAGCTAGAAATCTCGAAATCACTGCCTCTCATAGAGGTAAAGGTACTAGCAAGACCCCCATATACAAATAGATTCCCATAAATATCTTTGATTCTAAGAAGTTATTGGGGGGATATCCCCTCAACCAACTTCACACGATCTTGTGCTTAACTCCAGTGTAAGCAGAGCCTCTTGATGTCACCAATTATACAATGGATTTCACCACTCCCTTAGTCAGACACATACGTTGAATTTTGTTAATGTTTTATGCTGATATTATAGTTCTTTGCATTTCATAAAGATAAGAGCATAATAACCACAAGATCACTAAGAAATACACATCCACAAGTACACAACATTTATCCTGAGAAACCCTCTAGGGGAAGAAAACCCAGCAAAAACTTCCTTATCATAAATAGCTTATCAAGAGTTCAAGAGATAACTAAACCAATACAAGAAATCCTCCTCTAAGAGATGCGCCACCCTTCTTCTTCTTTCACACACTAGAAATGTCACCTTGCCTCATAAGAACATGAGCAAGTG
>JASDQU010099977.1:687714-714827 GCA_032191745.1 Picea mariana | reverse complement strand
TGAGTGTATTATAATTCAAAGTGAATACAAAATAAATTATTTCAATAATAATTTTAATGGAGAAATTAGAAGTGGACCCAACCCTAAAATAAGGAAAGTGGGGCCAAGTGACCTAGAAGATGTTTTTAAGGAAGCTACTTGGAGAGTATAAATAAGAAGCAAGGCTCTCTCATTTAAAACACACTTGAGAATATTGAATATCTATAGGTTTCTGAGGTATACAAATGATATCTAAGCCAAAATTCTAAGGAAAGTGAAGAAAAGAAGGCCGAAATGCAAGGAAGGATAAATTCTTTTGATGGTGCTTTCTAAGGTATGTTATTTTCAGGTCATCTCACCATTTTCGCTATAATTGGTTTTCTATAATGATTCAGATCCTGAAATTTCTATGAAAGTGAGAAAACATATCCAAGTATCTGTGGATAAAAATTCAACTTGTGGGTCGTTGTATTTTTGGAGTTACACTCTGTGGAAAATAGGGTTTGTGGCCAGTTCTGAAACTAGTCAAAATCAGGGGTTTCGAGTAAAAACGTCATAACTTCTTCATAACAAATCCACATTTAATGAGACAAATTGTGTTGGTTAGGGTACATTCTGTAGTATGTTGTGTAATAGTTCTATATCATTTCATCAAATATTTTGTGCAAGGCACGCTCTACAATTTCGCTCTCTAGAATAAGCCAAAATTCAGCAAGGTATGCCATTTTTGCTATAACTCCTTTTCTGAGAGGTTTCAAGTAGTGCCAATTGGAGGAATTGCAAAAAACACACTGAAGAACATTGTGTATCAGTTTCAGATCCTTATACATTACAGGTTCAACTTTATTATTACTTCAAGTTAGGGTTGTTGACTAATCCAAAACTAGGCATGTGAGACTAAAGAAAAGTTTGATGAAAATGCTAGTCTCTTGTTTTTAAAGTTAAGGAAGGTTTGCAGGAATGTGATCATATACACCAAGTCTATTATAGAGCTACAAATCAGATTTGGATGATGAAATTGATGAGGGATTTTGGTTGAGGTACATGTTGAGTACATGGTTGAGATAAGTAGTTGATGAGTTGGCGCACATGCATGAGGTGTGTATAGTTGATGATGTTGGTACATATTGATAAGTCATAGTTGATGAGTAGTTGACACATGATTGGTACATACTTGGCACATGGTTGGATGCACTTTTTTATGGTACAGGTTGATTACAGGTTGGTGCATGGTTGATGCACTTGTTTATGGTACATGTTGATTACAGGTTGGTGCATGGTTGATGCACTTTTTTGTGGTACAGGTTGATTACAGGTTGAGGTATAGGTTGATGCATGGTTTAGATTTATTGGTACAGGTTTATAGTGGTATATCTCACAGTGATAGTGTGACAGTGGTTCCATCATTCTACTTCTACTTCAGGGTGGCAGGACGGGGCAAGGACAGGTGGTTGTAGCCACCTTCCAGTTGTAGCCAGAGAACATTGGGGGTTTTAGCCTCCTTCTAGTTGTAGCCAGAGATTTGGGGAGTTGGATCTTCCCTCAGGTTGTAGCCTGAGAAACTAAGGGGTTGGAGCCTCCTTCCAGTTGCATCTAGAAAACAAAGGAAATTGGTGCTTCCAATGAATGTAATTCTTCAAGACATATAAGAAAAAACATTATGTGGTTTTCTCCCGATTTGGGTTTCCACGTAAAACACTGGTGTACTTTGTATGTGTGTGATTGTTTATTTATTACTTCTCATTATTGGATAATAATTCTACATTTTTATAACATTTGAAGAAAAAGGATTATAATTATGTTATTACTGATTCACCCCCCCTCTCAGTAATCCAACACATGTACCTCAACCAAAATCCCTCATCAATTTCATCATCCAAATCTGATTTGTAACTCTGTAATAGAACTGGTGTATATGATCACATACGTGCAAAACTTCCTTAACTTTAACAACAAGAGACTAGCATTTTCATCAAACTTTACTTTAGTCTCACATGACTAATTTTGGATTAGTCAAAAACCCTAACTTGCAATAATCATAACTATGTACCTATAATGAATAAAGATGTGAAAATGGTACATAATGTTCTTCAGTGTCTTTTATGCAATTCCTCCAGATTTCACTACTTGTAACCTCTCAGAAAATGAGTTTTAGCAAAAATGGCATACCTTGTTGAATTTTGGCTTATTCTAGAGAGCGAACTTGTAGACCATTCCTCGCACAGAATATTTGTTGTATGGATCTGAAAATTGTACAAAGAATAATATAGACTATATTATAACCAATACATTTGGTCTTATTGAATTTGGATCTGTTATGAAGAAGTCATGATGTTTTGACCCAAAACATCTGTTTTAGATTAGTTTCAGGACTAGCCACAAACTCTATTTTCCATGACATGTAAATCCAAAAATACAACGACCCACAAGATGATATTTGTATCACATCTACTTGGATATGTTTCCTCAATGGAATCCCAATTTCATGGTTTGAATCATTCTAGAAAAAACGTTATTGCGAAAATGGTGATATGACCTGTAAATAACATACCTTAGAAAGAATCATCAAAAGAATTTATCCTCCCTTGAATTTTATCCTTCTTTACTTCCCCTTCCCTCTAAAATTCGTCTTAGATTTCCTTTGGTTACCTCATTCACTTGTAGATATTCAATATGCTCAAGTGTGATTAAAATGAGAGAGCATTGCCTCTTATTTATACTTTCATGTAGCTTCCTCAAGTGGTTACCTTTTAACCATCTTAACCAACTTTCCTTATTTTAGGGTTAACCCACTTCTAACCACTTGTCCACTTAGTAATTTATCCATTAAATTTATTATTTAAATAATTTCTTTTTTATCCACTTTGATTTATAGTACACTCATCACTTCACTTTATTATTTAAATAATTTCTTCTTGGCAAACACTTTGACTACTTTGACTTTTTGGGGCTTCTAGATGACTCATGAGGGTTCTCCAACTTCACATGGCCATAACTCTCTAGCCCTGAGGAGTTACGTGACGTTACACATACCAATGGAAATGGCATGAAATGTAATATCCATCTATAATAGTCTTTCCTACAAATATATCAAAACTCATACCATTATCCATCAAACAAACTTGGGCCCATTACCCAAACCCGGGTTCTCTGACTTCACATGGCCATAAATCTATAACCGTGAGGAGTTATGTGACGTTCCACATACCACCAGAAATGGAATGACATGTATTGTCCATATAGAATAGTCGTACCTTAAAATATATTAAAACTCATACCGTTATACATCAAACAAACTTGGGTCCATTACCCAAACCTTTGTGCTACCAAACTTTATCCAAGGGTTGACATCAATCAATAAGAATTGACATCAATATACAATATCACTCTCCAATGGCTGAAATCAATGAAAACAAACAATCCATACCAATTGTACATCAACCTAATCCAACTTTCTGACAATGAAGATTTAGATGATGAAGAAAGAAGAAGAGGTTGAGAAGATTGGAGAATAAGTTGTCACATTAAGAGTTAATATCGTCAAGATCAGGAAGAACGTTGAAGAGAGAGAAACATCCACATCATCATCAATAGAGAATGTTGAAGAGAAGCACTCCAGGTTTCCAGAAAAGAAGAATGAGGAAAAGAGTAAGAGTTATGTAGAAGTACTCAAAGGAAGGAATCATGGTCAGCTTGAATCAAAGAAAAATGATAGAGATACATATTCAAGAAGACCCTCCACATTCAAGCCACGAAGAATATTTAATCATGATCATGATTAGGCAAGGAATTAATTCATAGGGACTACACCAAAGTGAAGATAATTCACTCCTACGTATGCAAATTTCTTTTATGGTCATTGTTTTATTTGTACTAACTTTGGACATAAGGCTATAGATTGCAGAGCATATGGAAGAAATGTTCAGAAAATAGATACTTATGTGGTTCCAAAAATGTTGAATGTTACAAATGTCACAATTATGGTCACATAGCTCGTGATTATAGAAGCATGATTTATACTTCTATGAAAAATAACATGGATATCAAATATAAGAAAATTTGGAAAAGAAAACAAGAACATGTAAAAGAAGAGAAGATGAATGAAGAACACCCAAAATTCATACTCTTAGGATTGGAAATAGTATGAGATGAAGACAAATATACAAGGGAAAAGGAAGGTGTCATATACAGGAAGGTTTGGAAAAGAAATGACAAACAAGAAGAATAAGTGAAGAAAGAACAGGTCCCATAGATCGCATGATTTTCAATAGTTCGAGAAAGAAAAGAAGAACATGTGAATAAATAACAAGACCAAGAGATTGTACTTTCAAGAATTGTAGTGCAAGATCATAATGAATCCACAAGAAGAAAGAAATAAGTTAGAGTTCAGAAAAATAATGATTCTATAGACGAAGAGGAAGATTACTCTACATCAGAGAAGGTATTTTTCTGAGCCACCCGCCTTGGAGACTCCTAGTAAATATGAATATTGAATAGGTGGAGTCAGTGCAGTAGCTACTATAGAAACATATTCAGAGCAGTCAGATAGCATAAGTACATAATGATATATTGATCAGTTTAGAAGTAGTGATCCAACACAGGTATCAATTGGTAGTTACACAGGCATAAGTTTATGATTATATTCCAGATATGTATTCAGGCAAGGTTATCTTCAGTATAGGTTGTCCCATACATGTTGCATTTTATTGCCTAGAGAGAAGACTAGTGAACACATCTGATTCAGTTTGAAGAAACAAGCATATGTGATGATCAATTACAGTCATGCAGTCTTCATGATAGTACCGTGATATATGGGTCAACATTGTGGACAATTGAGTAGCAGAGTTATGGAAATTTTGTGACATATGGACAGACATGGATACTTAACAGGTACAAAAAACATGGGTTGGAGAATATGCATAGAAGTGTATTTGCAATTTGAATCAGTGGAATCATTTGGTCACAGAAATGCAAAGAAACAACAAAATAGGGAAACAGAAACCTTCAACATAAGCTATATTATTGGAGGGACATTGTTGAATAGTATGGTCACTGATATCTAAACAATGAACATAATAGGCCATGAAGATTTTAAGTCAAGAAATTTTGAGTTCTTTTTATATATGTCAGAGAGTTACAAGAGGAAGCACTAATGGACAATAAGAGGAACTGGAATAGAGGAAAGGAAACATTTACAAGTAGCCCTACAATGATCTACATGACACCTTGAAAACAAGTCAAAGGAAGATAAATCATTAAGAGACCCAGAAAGGAATATCAGTAGCATACAGACAGGGGGAGACATGTTGACAGGGGGAGTTATCCTTTTTCCCATGATGTCAAAGGGAGAGAAAGAGAAAGATCAGAAGATTCAAGCACATGAATTCCAAGAAGGATTTTTCATAGAAGGTATACTTTTAGGAAAAGTCACAAGAGAAGAGGAACATGAGGAAAGAAACATGTGAAGAGAAAGAACAAAGGCATAGAAACAAAGAGAGAGAAAAAATGCATGAATACAGGGGGAGAAACCCCAAGGAGAGATACCCTTTGCCATTGATGTTGTTGGAGCCGCCTTTTTCAACTAATTTAAATGTAATTTTTTAAGGTCAAATCTTGGTTTTTGAGTTCTTTTTTGCTTCGCGACATTTTCTTATTGAAAATCTCAGTAGTCTCGACATGCGAAATGACGAGGGATGTTATGTTTCGCAACTTACCACTTTATATTGTTAAACGAAAGTCCTTGCCTTTGGTACCTCGGAATATCGCTTTTCGAGGGTCACAAGTCACAAGAATTACAAACCCTGATGTGTGAGGTCGCGAAAGGTTTTAAAAGCTTACCTCAGGGAAAAGCTGGGAGTAATTCTTTAAACCCCAGTCAAGTGTTGTCGGGATTTTGCATCTCGGCGTTCACTCCCTCCTAAAACATTACTGTCATAACCCCGAAAGACGAAACTACGAGATCCTCACGTAAGTAACCCGGGTTAATATCCAGAGTGTTTAGTTTTGACCATGGTTAAAGCCTCTCGGGATTTTTCGACTCGGCATATGTTCCACCCGGAATCTATACCCTTGAAACACTGAGCCGCGAAGTCACGATATAAATTAAAACATGATTAATAAAACACTTAATATGATTACGTCCTCACTTAACTAAATCTAATCATCGCAATCTCGGGTTTTAGAGGCTCGAAAGGTTAGAGTTATAAGTCTCGATACGGCGAACGGAGAAATGTTGATTTAAATCCGAATTAAGGAATCCAAGCCAGCCTAATCAATGTTTAATGCAAATGATAATAATGCACAGTTTACGAGGTAATTTCAAATGTTCCTTGCGCCAACTTGTGCCACGAACCGTCAAATTTTATGGCATTAATTGGAAATAAGGCGAAACAACAAAGTAAGGATATGGTTTTTATTGCCAAAATCTCTATCTAATTATGATTGGACCATTCTGCTCGTAAGGACATCGATATGTTAAATGGTTGAAGATATAGATCTTTTGCTTCCTATTTTATTCATAAAGTTCATTTCTATCTCGCACAGAGAACTTTTTCTCAGTAAGCTAACTTCTATATGTATACGCATTTTTATTGCAGAAGAGCTAAGTTGCAATCCCCTGTCATGGCCCCGCGAAAATCATCCAAGGCAAGCACTGAGGTTTCAGGACAAGGTTCTGATAATATTTTGGATACTTCACCTCAAAGCATTGATTCCATACGAACTTGGTCATATGTCTTAGAGGTCTTGCAATCACAGTTGGTTAACTACTCGGATGATTCCAGTGACAACGAAACAGATGACATGACTACCAAATACAAGATCATCGTCCAGGCAGAGATGCATAAAGTAACGGCCCGACCACATCTTCTACCTTACTATGACATGATCTGATGGGCGCTAGATCATGTAGACATCCCTACCAGAAAGATCATCAGCGAGCAGGGGGTCACTGTTGGGACCTTCAAACCAGAAAGCTTACAGGTTATGTACAAATTACCACCCTCGTCAGACTTCACATACAATGCAGAATTTTTAGATGGTTTTAAACAGAAGGAATGCAAGAACTACGTGAAACATTTATCTGTTTTGATCAAGGATTGGGTCTCACACCCAGGGAAGTTCAAGGCAAACAACAATGGAATTTATTCCATATCTTCTTTGGAACCACAGTTCAAATACGTAGCGATGATGACCTGTAGATTGTACGAGAGGGAAGACACCACACATTTTTTCCTCCAATGGGTGCCCTTGATATACTCAGTAGCAGAAGGCTCTTCTTTCGACTGGGCAAAAATGTTATCAGATAGCCTGACTAGTCAGATTACAGAATATCAAACGCAGAAAGTGAGCTGGAAAGTTGCTTCATTTTTTATGTCCGCATACCTCATGGATGCAGTATGTGCCATGATGCCTTTTCCCTTGATGAATTGGAGCTGGGCTCCATCAGAGGCCGAGCCAGTCCATGTTTACCATTCCAAGTTTTAGGAGGACAAGGATTCGGATTTCATATACGAAATCTTTAACTGGGTAATGGTACCGATGCATGTTGCCATTTTGATAATCCGCCACCCAGGATATCAGATAGTATCACGGAAAATTTAAGCAGAGTGCTCGATTGGTACATGGAGAAAGAATTTTCATACATTAGGGTTTTTGGTGCTTCCATCCCTCTGCATGCTTTACCCTTATTTATACCCGATAGGCTGGCTTGTCGTGAGATCGTCAGGCAAACTGTAATTAGCGGTATAAGTAAAGAACTGAAAGGGTATTCAAAAAAGGTATGGCCACCTTTTCCTATTTATTTGAACACCTATTCATTATTAGACTTCGGGCATGCAAAGGCCGAGGCAGTAGATCTAGAAGATATAAATTTGGTTCATATCGAATTCAAGAAACACGATCTACATAGGGTCGTGAGTAATCATTTGGCTAGTTGTGGCCTTAAAATATTTGAGCACGAGAATTCGCCTCATGATGATATTTTCCGAGGCGCGAAATCTTATGATGAAGTTTTGGCTGGAATACAAGCCATGTTTCCCAAAGAGAGGGCCGATATTTTCAGATTCCAAGAGCATAGGTGGAGTTTCCTTCCTCCAGTATTACGGGGTGAAGATCTGACGATAGCAGAGGAGCAGCAAATAGAGGCCAGAGGCTCTAAAGGTTCAGTGCCCAGCCAAGAAGGACAACAAGATAAAGAAGAACAAGCTGGGGGGCAGAAATAGGAAGTTGAGGCTTCCAGTCCTCCAAGTGAGTCAACTTCAGTCATTACTCCTGGGAAATCTTCTAAACAAGTCGGCAATCCCATCACCTCCGTTACCCCCTACAGTCTGCAAAGGAAATCCTGGATGTAGGTTGGATTTTGGGTGAAAAATTGACACCTATATCAGTTGAAGAGCTACCTCCAAATGAATTCTTCTTCAATAAGAAGAGGAAAGTGGTTGTGAGACAAGAATTCTACCAAGAGGCAAGTACTGTCTCTAAGAAATTTAAAATTTTAACTAATGGGAAAAATATGAAGAAAGTAAAATTTGCGATGCAAGTAGCAAGAACATTGGGGGCTTTCGCCACGGCAAACCAATATTCAGTCGGGACCCTAAAAGATCAGCTAAAATGAAAAAATCGTTTGATCAAGACACTAGAGGCTAAACTAGCCACAACAGAGGCTATTGCTAAAGATCAGGCAAGTGCGAATTTAGAGCAAGAAAGAATAGAAGATCAAAAAGAAATCAAGCGGCTTAAAGTCAATCTTGAATAGGCACAGTTGAAGGTTCAGACGAGTCAGACTCAGATAAGCTAGCAGGGAGAATTGATAGACCAACTTCGGGCCAAACTAGAATTCACCGAAAGCTAGGTAATCGATATCGGGATATTTCAATCCCAGGCAATAGAGATCAAAAAGAGGTTATCAGTGGCACAACAGGGTCTGCTTGTTAAAGTAGAAACAATTCAAAGTAGCTTCTGACTCATTGATCAGGTGTTGGAAAACCTCTCCCTTAAAGAACCGAAGTAGCTCGGGTGGCATTCCAGGAGGCTATTATAGCCACAACGAGAAGGGAAGCAAGCAGTAGTTCTAGTTTTCCCATCACAGAGTAGACCAGGGGTAATATCCTGTTGAAAGAATGAGAGCGAAATATATCTGAAGGCAAACAACAAGCTACGAAGCTGAGGAAATATTGCGAAGAAATTTCCGGTTTGTTAAGAGAGATTTGTTTGGGTTCCGGGTGTGAAAGTGGCATGGAGATAATGGGTCAGATAAATACAGCTAAATATCAAGGAAAATGAAGAGAGAGAATTAGCTGAGATATCACAAATAACTCAAACAGATATAGTGCAAATAGACAAATGGCTAATTAAACCGCGTATGTTGTTATGCTCTATCAATGCCAAAGATCAGCATGTGGAGGGAAAGCTATCGCTATTGATGAAAGACTGCTATATTTTTTAGGCAAATAATCAAGCAGATCCAACTAAGTTGATATCATAGCTAGTGGAGAAGTGCATTATTTTCACGGAGCATGCGAAGAGGCAGGTTTCGGGTACCAAATGAGAACAGAGATAAAGAAATGAAATGTTTCAACTCCTTGATTGTAACTAAAAACCTCTGGAACTATTGAGATTCCAATGCAAAAGAATTTTGTATAAATATACATTTTGAAGAAAGAAAAAACGATGGACCTTTATGATTAATTGTAATAGAGACTATCTCTTTTTCGAGACTTAATACGAAGCAATCCATAGATTCCTAATTCCGTCACTATTGTGTTATGAGTTTGTTCTCTCTGTTATATCATATTCATTCTTATTTCACTTATATATATTTGATGAATGTTGCATTGCAATTTAGTAAAACTTCTACCGCAGTGATTAATATTTAGCTATCTATTGTTTACAACGTTTCCTCTGTATCGGCTACTAGAAGGTACAAGACCTGTAAATCTTTAGGTTGTCATGTTTTATGCTTCATCGGACCATTTATTATCTTATTTTCTTCTTCTGTTTACAAAGTAAGATTCTCTCTCGATAGGAGCCTTATTCTATAGGCATCTTAATGTTTTTCCCATAATTCATACACCTTTTATTTCAAATATAACGCAGTTACAGAAAAAGGCCTTTGGTTTGAAATTTGCTTTTAATATTGATTTCTAAAGTTATCTTTTATAAAATCAAATTGATACAGCATAAAAACTTTCGGAGTTCTTTAAATTTTTATGTTCCTCTATGAATGTCCCTGTTGTAAGACAACCCAATATTGAACCCGACTTGACATATCAAACCCATATCACTTTAAATATCTTTGATATCATACTTAAAATGGCTAACACCTGGGTAGAACTTGAACGGTCATGGGATGCAATTGAAAGGGACATAAACATCCAGGAACAGTTGGAAGCCAGCCAGCGACAACCTAGAAATCAACCCTAGCTTCCTTTCCCGACGATATACCCTTCTCCTTTTTACATCTTACTAACTTTCGGATTCCTAGACACTGTACCTTTTTGAAGCCTTAAGTACAGAATCTGGAACAACATATTTTTGGCATCGTTGCCGGGGACGAAGTTAGGAAACCTTTTCCCTGGGAAGAACGACATTTTTTCAAGTTTCACCCTTTGATAGTGAACAAAGAGTGAGCACTTTCTAAAAGGATTCTCTTATATTTCACTTGGTGACTCTACATATAAGTAAGCTGGCATCCGGTCGAAGGAATACCAGACAAAACCCAGAGAACAAGCAGACCACGCCTGTTTTAGATCCCAAAAAAATACTAAAAGCTAGAGGTTCTCTTAAGCCGACTACTCCAGTCTATCAGCTTAAACACCCGCAGCCCAAGACCAAAAGTGCTTCTGAACCTTCAACTTCACATAGTACACCTCCCAAAACAACTTATTCATCTTTATTCAACTCTGTGGTTAAAAGTGAAATCCTTCTGAAAACCTCTGTCGGACACAAAGGTAAAATCCCAACAGTAAATTTATTAGCAGTTGATATCTTGCCGACTCTCCTTTCAAACTTCCCGACCTCACACAGTCTCAAAGAGTATACTATATACTCAAATATCACACCCACGGGATCCCCTAATTACGTCTCCTGCAAATCCGAAGAGCCAAGTCCTCGCGTCCCCGTTCACTCGTCTTTGCTTCTCTCATCTCCTGAAGAAGCTGAGAATCTGTTTTTAGTCTTCTAGAAACTGCTATATAACACACCCTATCCTCATCAGGTAATACCAATGGCGGTCGTCGGAGGAGGAGCAAGGGGCCAAGTGCCTCCCCCGCCCCCCAGAGTTTTCACTAAAGTAGTTGCGAGATATGCACCTTTAGTTCTACCCGCATCTCTTCATAACCTTCCTAAAAATTATATAAAAAATTTACTGAAATTTACGGGGGAGGGGGACTTAACTGTGGCCGAACATATAAATTTCTTCGATCAGTTCATTGATATTCTAGGTCTAGAACACGAAGACGTTTATTCAAGATTATTTGTTCAAACTTTTGAAGGACAGGTACGAACCTGGTTTCGAAGCCTTCCCGCAGGGTCTATCCTATATTACGATGCCTTAGAAGATGCCTTTCTTAGAAAATGGGGAGGGAGAAAAGACCACTTATATTATCTAACCGAGTTAGGATATTTAAAGAAAAGAAATTCAGAAACAGTGATGGAATTTATCCAAAGATTTAATAAACTGTATAATAAGATCCCAGCCGAAGTCAAACCCTCCCAACCTGCAGCCAAAGTAACCTTCGCAGGAGCCTTCGAACCTGACTTCGCTCTTCTCTTAAGAGAAAGCTGGGGGACTACCTTAACTCGAATGCAGGATGATGCTGTAGAAATTGAATCTAACATGATGGCCTCTGGTAAGTTGAAAGCTAGGATTGAAACGGGGAACAGAGAAACTAGACATTTTAGGGAACAAGCGGGACCCTCGGGATCTAATAGATCTACAGATGACAAAATGGATGATATGGCTAGGGTATCTAAAGAATTGTCGAATAAGATTTTCAGAATGGAGCTATACCAATCCAAGAGTGATCCTTTCGTTAAAAGAGAATTCAGAAGAAACCCCAACCCTCAAAATCAACAAAGGCAGGTTAAAAATGAAGATCAGAAAATCCAAACCCCTTTAAAAAATGAAAATTTTATAGGAGGAAATGACCTGGAAGATTTCGAGGGACTTGAGGAAGAGGTGACAAATTTGGGTGATGATTGCACTCATCCCTATGTAACTAAAGAAAATTATGAGAGGTCGTTGAACATACCCCAACATTCAAATGAAGAAGATGATATAAACAACAATGACTTCGTTGTATGTCAATAAATGTATGATTCCATGATAGCTGGGGTCCAAGCGAGGTATAACTTGATGTCTAAAAACAAACCTACATCGATTCCTCAACCGAAGAAAATTCTCCCTAGAGGTGAAATATGTGTGCATGCCCCAAAAGAGGTTGAAATGTCTAACAACAAAACAAAGGAGGCAGACTCGTTGAACCTCAAAACAAAGGAAGTTGAGATCCAAACTAAGGAAATCAAGACAGCTGAAACACCCTCACTGGTAAGTAAGCTCATGAGTAATAAATCATCTCAGACAAATAAGTTAGAGAAGAAAGACCTTGAGCTTTTAACCAGAGAAACGGACAAAGGTGGTGGTGGTTTTAGTGTTGAAAATGAAATAAATAAGATCAAAATACCGATTCCGCTGGTTGAATTAGCAAAAAACCCTGCATATCAAAAACAGATAACCAAGGTGATAGGTTGTCCGGACCAAGAAAGTCAATCAGACGAAATAAATTTGGAATATGACAAGCCAAATATCACTTTTGGTCCACATTTCGAGGGCGCCAGAGACACCATTGCCCCTTTTTATATCACCCTAAATGTGCATGATCAACTACTGCATAACTACATGCTAGATTCTAGAGCTTCACATAATGTGATGCCCAAAGCTATTATGGATAGACTAGGCCTCAAGATCACCCAACCTTATGGAGATATCTACTCTTTTGATTCAAGAAGAGTCAAGTGCTTAGGTATGATAAAAGATTTAGTAGTCACCCTTGCACAGGTCCCAGTCAAAAGTGTTCTGATGGATGTAGTTATTGTTGATATCCCCCCAAAATATGGATTACTGTTATTAAGGTCGTGGGGAGACAAACTTAGGGGATCCCTTCAATTGGACATGACTTGTGCCACAATTCCTGTATTTGGTGGGAAACTTACTAGGTTATACAAGGAAACGAGGTTGGCCTATACTGTGAGCGATCCTCAGAATCCTAACAATTTTCCTATTTACATTGCTAATCAAGATCTAGGAAATTGTATTTTGTCTTTTGATGATGGTGTAGATAGTTGCACAGAAGAAAACTGTATAGACGAGAAAGATTCAGAAAATATGCATAGTACAAGGATCTAGAAAATGTTTTTTGACGGTGCTCTATCATGTGAAGGAGCTGGTGTAGGAGTACTTTTTGTGGCACCTAAAAATAATTTTGTCGTCCCTTTTTCTTACAGGCTTCAATGGGATATAGACTACACTAACAATGTATGTGAGTATGAAGCTTTAGTTTTAGGATTGGAAGCTGCCAAGAAACTAAACATAAAGAACCTGGAAGTATATGGAGATGATGAATTGATAGTCAAATAGATGAATTGACAATACCAGGCCAAACACCCGAGATTGAGAGCGTATAGAAATTGTGCCTGGGATCTAATGGAAAATTTCTTCTCATTTGTAAATATCCACTTCATACCACATGCCGAAAATTTGCAGGCCGATTCGTTAGCCAAGGCAGCCTCAATTTCCGCTCCCCCCATGGATTTTAAATTAAAATACCATATAGAGGTAAGGCACAGACCATCCATCCTGAACAACATACAACACTGGCAAGTTTTCGAGGATGACGAAAAGATCAAAAAGTTCCTCGAAGCAGTGGGTGACTTTTCTGAAACCCACATCGATCAAGAGAATCAAAATGATCACATGTGGATCATGCAAGAAGGAGAAGACCCTCAGGAGTTCTGAGAAAAAATTTCCAACCATCGCATGTTAGTTTTAAAAAATAATTAGATTCCAAAGGGACTAATCCCCCTGGAGAAAATTTTCGATCAAAATGACATGTCTTTAAAATCTACTCTTCAACCCCAGCCAGAAGAGGTTGAAGACTGCGATATAGGGACAAAAAAAGAACCCAGGATGGTGAAAATATCAAAGTATCTTCCTCCTGAGGTGAAAAATAAGTATAAAGATTTGCTTTCACGATATAAAGATGTTTTTGCTTGGTGTTACGAAGAACTTAGGACTTACGACACTACCGTGATCGAAAAAAAGATACCTCTGAAGCCTGGTATCAAACCCTTTAGGCAAAAGCTTAGAAAAATCAACCCTATCTTATTACCCGTAGTCGAAAGAGAAGTCAAGAAGATTTTAGATGCGAAAATAATAGTACCACTAAGATACTCCGATTGGGTGGCAAACCTGGTTCCAATTAGAAAAAAGAGTGGAGAGATTAGACTATGTGTTGATTTCATAAATTTAAATAAATCTTCCCTAAAAGAAAATTATCCTTTGCCTAAAATGGATCACGTCTTAGAAAAGGTAGTCGAAGCAAATAGGATGTCTATGATCAACAATTTCTCTGGGTACAACCAAATTGCTGTAAACGAACAAGATAAAGAAAAAACAACTTTCACTACACCCTGGGGTACATTCATGTATGATAAAATGCCTTTTGGTCTAATGAATGTAGGTGCCACTTTCTAGCGTGCTATGGATATCGCTTTTGTCGGCAAAAGAGACAAGTTTGTAGTTATTTACCTCGATGATCTAACCATTTTTTCTAAGTCCAACGAAGACCATTTAATACATCTCAAATAGACTTTCGAAAAATGTTGCAGGTTCGGTTTGTCTTTAAACCCTAAAAAGTCTCACTTCACCATGCGGGAAGGTAAACTCCTAGGCCATATTGTGTCCCGAGATGGAATTAAAATTGATCCCAGCAGGGTTCAAGCTATAGACACAATAAATATTCCTATAAATGTAAAGGAAATCCAATCATTCTTAGGAAAGATAAACTTTTTGAGAAGGTTTATTCCAAACTTCGCTGAAATTGTGAAATTAATCACAGGTATGTTAAAGAAAAATAGCGAGGTAAAATGGACAGCAGAGGCCAAAGAATCGTTTGCACGTATCAAGAGGGTTATAAGCGAGGCCCCCTGTACTGGAAAGCCACGACTATATAAAGGATTTTCTCATTTTCTCATTCACTTCTGAGCACACTATTGCCGCAGTGATTCTCCAGAAAAATGAGGAGGGTTTTGAACAATCGATAGCCTTTTTCAGCAAAAGTCTCAGAGACGCAGAACTAAAATACGATATAATGGAAAAACAAGCATATGCTATGGTAAAGGCATTAAAGGATTTTAGGACTTATGTATTGCATTCCAAGATAATTGCGTATGTACCTACTAGCTTTGTAAAAGACATTCTAGTGCAGCCTGACAGTGATGGCAGAAGGGGACAGTGGCTCGCAAAAATTCAAGAATTTGATCTGGAAATAAAGCCAACGAAGCTGATAAAGGGTCAAGGTTTGGCTAAACTCTTAGTTGAATCCAATTACAGAGCCCTCGGCATAAATAGCATGCAAGGATGTGGAGAAGGAGAAGATATTAATGAGCTCTATGAGCAAACAAGTGAAGTCAGGATCGAAGAGAAGTTTTCATCCTCTGACTGGTACAAAAACATAGTATCCTACCTACTAACTTTGAATTACCCAAGTGATTTGTCTCCATCCAAAGACAAAATGCTAAAACTACATGCGGTCAAATACTGTATATCTGAGGGTAAATTGTTTTGGAAGGACCCACTTAGCTTCCTGTTGGTTTGTTTGGTTGAATCTGAAACAGAGAAGGTCATAAGCGAATTCCATGAAGGAGTGTGTGGGGGACATCACGCTTGGAGAGCAACAGCTTATAAAATCCTGAGGGCAAGGTATTATTGGCCTACACTTTTCTCGAATGTAAATGCCAAAGTCAGGGCTTGCGACCCTTGCCAACTATTCACAAGCAAGCATAAACTCCCAGCATTACCTTTAGTTCCAGTCAAAACAGAGGCTCTTTTCAGCAGTGGTGACTGAATTTTATAGGCGAAATTAACCCCCATTCCAGCGCTCAACACAAATGGATCCTAACCACCACAAATTACTTTACTAAATGGGTAGAGGCTATTCCTACCAGGAGGCCTACCGATTCAGTGGTAATAGATTTCCTAGAAGAAAATATTTTATCTAGATTTGGCTACCCTCAAAAGATAGTAACAGATAATGCTCAGGCTTTTAAATCTATGGCTATGATCAGTTTTTGCCAAAAGTACAATATTGTACTTAGCCATTCTACGGCATATTATCCCCAAGGAAATGGACTGGCCAAATCCTCGAACAAGATTCTGATCAACATAATTAAGAAAGTGTTGAACGAGAACAAGAGATCCTGGCATATACATTTAAAATACACACTGTGGGCAAATCGGATTGGCACAAAAAAATCCATCAGTATTTCTCCTTTCCAGATGGTATACGAGACTGACATGGTATTACCCATAAACTTGGCACTTCCCGTGATGAAACTATGGCAATATGAGAAAGAAGAACCAAACCAGGAGAATAAATCAGCTGATTGAATTACAGCAGCACAGGGTCGAGGTGGACGAAAGATTGCAAAAATATCAAGACGACATGAAAACATTATTTGACCATAAGACAAAAGACAAAGATTTTATTACAGTAGATTTCATCTTAATATGGGATGCTAGGAAGGAAGATTCAGCGAAACACGGTAAATTCGATCATATTTGGTATGGACCATTTAGAGTCGCAACTTCCAAAGGAAAAAATTCATTTTTATTAGAAAATCTGGATGGTAAAATCTTCAACGCCCTTGTCAATGGGCATTATCAAAAACACTACATGACATAATTAGTTCTCTGAGGTTTTCCATTGTATATACCGATTTGTATTTTCTTTCTATTTCATGGTTCCCTTAAATTAAGTTTTCAATTTTTATTTTTTAGGTCAATATAAGTAGAGATACACGGTTTTTAAATACATTTAATTTTTATTTTTTTTAAAGGGATACTCTTTGTGTTTATAGGATTTCGGTTTACAAACTAAACGAACGAATGGACAAAACAGAAGGTCATGTATCGGAGATTTTCATTCGCCGAAAATAGGTGACAGAAAAGGTTTTCGGTTATTTTAAAAATGGTAAGGTAAAGGCACGAACTCCTGAAAATTATGTTCCTTAAGAAAGCAGAGATCTCCAAAAACATCATAAAGGTCCCGTAAATCTAATGTTCTTACTTAATTGATTATTAAAAAGTACAGTTACTTGCTCTGGGCCCTAATAATTTTAACTTAAAACACAGATAGGTGGTAGTTAAAACAAACAGAAAGTGAAGCATCTCTAGGGAAGGGTTTTCAAAAAAGCGGTTTTAATTTTCGACCCCTACCCCTCAGCATACAAACATCTATCTGTCACCTTTCTTTTGGCCCTCAAATTTGTCTTCTCAAAAAGGCCAAATGTATTTTTGGATTTATATACGTAGGGAGAAGAGATTATGTTTAAACTTTGAAAGTTGTAAGCGTGTTTTGGAAAGAAGGTTGGTCTTCACAGCTCCTCGGTCTCTTACTAAAAAAGTTATGTGTAGGTAGATCCTAACTTTTCCAGGTTTTTCAATAGTTTCGAAGGGTTAAGGCTTACTCAAAGGAAAACCCCCAGAAAAATGTTTCCCCTTTTTCTCCCTACGGACCCAAGGTGTTGTGAAAGTCAAAGGAAGGTTGGCACCGAGTAATCAAAGTAAGTTGACAGACCTACATTGCAAAATATTACGCAGATATCACCCCTCATACAATATGATTGCCCCCACTTCGTATTCTAAAAAGAAAATTATAAGACAGATGATGAAAGGAAAGTCATATCTAATTGTACATCTAGTCTGAAGAGACGATGAAAGGAAATTCAGAAATGATTTCCCTCGTCTCAACATTTAAATGCATAAATACATTTCGAAGTAGTGAAAGGAAATTCAGCAAAAAAGGGGCAGATAACTTCACCGGGGTACTGAATAGGCCCGCTGGCAGTGAAGAAATATCTAAGATATCTGTAAGGCTGTTATACATGAATATCACTCGACTCTGGTAATAAACTTTTCTCAAGACTGGATCCACATCCTAAGTCCAGAAGGGACTCCCCGATTAAAAAATGCCATAAATTTCGTTGGATGTAAGCCAAAAAACTGCAAAGATCTATTGGATTTCCTAGAGCTGTTTTGATTTGTCCTAATGCAGACCTAAACTCAGTAAAGAGAAAGAGAAAGTTGCGAAAGGGACTGTAGCTGAGTAAGAAATATATTTTAGTATTGAAAATCCTTACAACAGTAAAAGACAAAAATCGTTTCTTCCCTCGGTTTATTTTTTTCCTAAAGAAAGTTTCACAGAAGTGAAACCAGTGACTCCAATTACCCAATACAGACACGTGGTATACTGTTCTTCCCACCTCACAGGGAAATGGGATCCCTAGTTGGAGCCTATGTTGGAGCTGCCTTTTTCAACTAATTTAAATGTAATTTTTTAAGGTCAAATCTTGGTTTTTGAGTTCTTTTTTTCTTCGCAACATTTTCCTACTAAAATCTCAGTAGTATCGACATGCGAAATGGCGAGGGATGTTATGTTTCGCAACTTACCACTTTATATTGTTAAACGAAAGTCCTTTCTTTTGGTACCTCGGAATATCGCTTTTCGGGGGTCACAAGTCACAAGAATTACAAACCCCGATGTGTGAGTTCGCGAAAGGTTTTAAAATCTTACCTCAGGGAAAAGATGGGAGTAAAATTCTTTAAACCCCAGTCAAGTGCTATCGGGATTTTACATCTCAGCGTTCACTCCCTCCTAAAACATTACCGTCATAACCCCGAAAGACGAAACTGCGAGATCCTCACGTAAGTAACCCGGGTTAATATCCAGAGTGTTTAGTTTTGACCATGGTTAAAGCCTCTCGGGACTTCGCGACTCGGCATACGTTCCACCCGGAAACTATACCCTCGAAACCCCGAGCCACGAAGTCACGATATAAATTAAAACATGATTAATAAAACACTTAATCTGATTACGTCCTCACTTAACTAAATCTAATCATCGCAATCTCGGGTTTTAGAGGCTCGAAAGGTCAGAGTTATAAGTCCTGATACGCCGAATGTCGAAATGTTGATTTAAATCCGGATTAAGGAAGCCAAGCCAGCCTAATCAATGTTTAATGCAAATGATAATAATGTGCATTTTACGAGGTAATTTTAAATGTTCCTTGCGCCAGCTTGTGCCACGAACCATCGAATTTTATGGCATTAATTGGAAATAAGGCGAAACGACAAAGTAAGGATATGGTTTTTATTGCCAAAATCTCTATCTAATTATGATTGGACCGTTCTGCTCGTAAGGACATCGATATGTTAAATGGTTGAACATATAGATCTTTTTCTTCCTATTTTATTCATAAAGTTCATTCCTATCCTGCACAAAGAAGTTTTTCTCAGTGAGCTAACTTCTATATGTATACGCATTTTTATTGTAGAAGAGCTAAGTTACAATCCCCTGTCATGGCCCCGCGAAAAGCATCCAAGGCAAGCACTGAGGTTTCAGGACAAGGTTCTGATAATATTTCGGATACTTCACCTCGAAGCGTTGATTCCGTACATCTCAGAGGTGTTGCAATCACAGTTGGTGAACTACTCGGACGATTCCAGTGACAATGAAATAGACGACATAACTACCAAATACAAGATTGTCGTCCAGGCAGAGATGCACAAAGTAGCGGCCCGACCACGTCTTCTACCTTACTATGACATGATTCGATGGGCACTAGATCATGTAGACATCCCTACCAGAACCATCATCAGCGAGCAATGGGTCACTGTTGGGACCTTCAGACCAGAAAGGTTACAGGTTATGTACAAATTACCACCCATGTCAGACTTCACATACAATGCAGAATTTTTAGAAGGTTTTAAACAGAAGGAATACGAGCAATACGCGAAACGTTTATCTAATTTGATCAAGGATTGGGTCTCGCACTCAGTGAAGTTCAGGGCAGACAGCAATGAAATTTATTCCATATCTTTTTTGAAACCACAGTTCAAATACGTAGCGATGATGACCTGTAGATTGTACGGGAGGGAAGACACCACGCATTTTTTCTTCCAATGGGTGCCCTTGATATACTCAGTAGCAGAAGACTCTTATTTCAACTGGGCCAAAATGTTATCATATACCCTGACCAGTCGGATTACAAAATATCAGACGCAGAAAGCGAGCGGGAAAGCTACTTCATTTTTTATGTCTGCATACCTCATGGACGTAGTATGTGCCATGATGCCTTTTCCCTTGATGAATTGGAGCTGGGCTCCATCGAAGGTTGAGCCAGTCCATGTTTACCATTCCAAGCTTTGGGAGGACAAGGCTTCGGATTTCATATACAAAATCTTCAACTGGGTAATGGTACCGATGCATGTTGCCATCTTCAGTAATTCGCCACCCAGGATATCAGATAGCATCACGAAAAATTTAAACAGAGTGGCCGATTGGTACGTGGAGAAAGAATTTTCATACATCAGGGTTTTCAACGCTTCTGTCCCTCTGCATGCTTTACCCTTACTTATACCTAACAGGCTGGCTTGTCATGAGATCGCTAGGCAAACTGTAATTGGCGGTATAAGTAAAGAACTGAAAGGGTATTCAAAAAAGGTATGGCCACCTTTTCCTATTTATTTGAACACCTATTCATTATTAGAATTCGAGCATGCAAAGGCCGAGGCAACAACCCTAGAAGATATAAATTTGGTTCATATTGAATTCAAGAAACACGATCCACACAGGGTCGTGAGTAATCATTTGGCCAGTTGTGGCCTTAAAAGATTTGAGCACGAGAATCCATCTCATGATGATATTTTCCGAGGTGCAAAATCTTATGATGAAGTTTTGGCTCGAATACAAGCCCTGTCGCCCGAAGAGAGGTTCAATGTTGTCAGATTCCAAGAGCATAGGCGGAGTTGCCTTCCTCCAGTATTATGGGGTGAAGATCTGACGATAGCAGAGGAGCAGAAAACAGAAACCGAAGGCTCTAAAGGTTCAGCGCCTGGCCAAGAAGAACAACAGGATAAAGAAGAACAAGCCAGGGGCCCGAAACAAGAAGCCGAGGCTTCCGGTCCTCCAAGCGAGTCAACTTTGGTCATTACTCTCGGGAAATATTCTAAACAGGTCAGCAATCCCATTGCCTCCATTACCCCCCTACAGTCTGCAAAGGAAATCCCAGACGCAGGTTGGATTTTGGGTGAGAAATTGACACTTATATCAGTTGAAGAGCTACCTCCGAATGAATTCTTCTTCGATAGGAAGAGGAAAGTGGTTGTGAGACAATAATTCTACCAAAAGGCAGTTATTGTCTCTAAGAAATTTAAAATTTTAACAAATGGGAAAAATATTAAGAAAGTAGAATTCATGACGCAAGTAGAAAGAACATTGGGGGCTTTCACCATGACAAACCAATATTCATTTGGGACCCTAAAAGATCAGCTAAAATGAAAAAATCATTTGATCAAGACACTAGAGGCTAAACTAGCCACAACAGAGGTTGTTGCTAAAGATCAGGCAAGTGTGACTTTAGAGCAAGCAAGAATAGAAGATCAAAAAGAAATCAAGTGGCTTAAATTCGATCTTGAACAGGCACAGTTGAAGGTTCAAATGAGTCAGACTCAGATAAGCCAGCAGGGAGAATTGATAGACCAGCTTCAGGCCAAACTAGAATTCGTCGAAAGCCAAGTAATCAATATCGAGATATTTCAATCCCAGGCAATAGAGATCAGAAAGAGGTTATCGGCGACACAGCAGGGTCTACTTGTTAAAGTAGAAACAATTCAAAGCATCTTCTAACTCATTGATCAGGTGTTGGAAAACCTCTCCCTTAAAGAAAGGGATGTCAGAGCAGCTTGGGTGGCGTTCCAGGAGGCTATTATAGCCACAACGAGAAGGGAAGCAAGCAGTAGTTCTAGTTTTCCCATCGCAGAGTAGACCAGGGGTAATATGTTGTTGAAAGAATGGGAGCGAAATATATCTAAAGGCAAACAACAAGCTACGAAGCTGAGGAAATCTTGCGAAGAAATTTTCGGTTTGTTAAGAGAGATTTGTTTGGGTTCCGATGGTGAAAGTGGCATGGAGATACTAGGTCAGATCAATACAGCTAAATATATGCTAAATATCAAGGAAAATGAAGAGAGAGAATTAGCTGAGATATCACAAATAACTCAAACAAACATAGTGCAAATAGACAAATGGCTAATTAAACCAAGTATGTTGTTATGCTCTATTAATGCCAAAGATCATCATGTGGAGGGAAAGCTATCGCTATTGATGAAAGACTGCTATATTTTTGAGGCAAATAATCAAGCAGAGCCAACTAAGTTGATATCACAGCTGGTGGAGAAGTGCATTATTTGCACGAAGCATGCGAAGAGGTAGGTTTCGGGTACCAAATGAGAACAGAGATAAAGAAATGAAACGTTTTGACTCCTTGATTGTAACCGAAAACCTCTGGAACTATTGAGATTCCAGTGCAAAAGAATTTTTTGTAAATATACATTTTGAATAAAGAAAAAAGGTTGGACCTTTTTGATTAATTGTAATAGAGACTGTCTCTTTTTTTAGACTTAATATGAAGCAATCTGGAGATTCCTAATTCCATCACTATTGTGTTATGAGTTTGTTCTCTCTGTTATTTCATATTCATTCTTATTTCACTTATATATATCTGATGAATGTTGCATTGCAATTTACTAAAACTTCTACTGCAGTGATTAATATTTAGCTATCTATTGTTTACAACTTTTCCTCTGTATCGGCTACTAGAAGGTACAAGACCTGTAAATATTTAGGTTGTCATATTTTATGCTTCATCGGACCATTTCTTATCTTATTTTCTTCTTCTTTTTACAGAGTGAGATTCTCTCTTGATAGGAACCTTAATCTATAGGCAGCTTAATGTTTTTCCCATAATTCATACACCTTTTATTTCACAAATAACGTAGTTACGGAAAAAGGCCTTTGGTTTGCAATTTGCTTTTAATATTGATTTCTAAAGTTCTCTTTTATAAAATCAAATTGATACAACATAAAAACTTTTGGAGTTCTTTAAATTTTTCTTTTCCTCTATGATTGTCCCTGTTGTAAGACAACCCAATATTGAACCCGGCTTGACAGATCAAACCCATATCACTTTAAATCTCTTTGATATCATACTTAAAACGGCTAACACCCGGGTAGAACTTGAACAGTCATGGGCTGCAATTGAAAGGAATATAAACATCTAGGAACAGTTGGAAGCTAGGCAGCAGCAACCTAGAAATCAACCCTAGCTTCCTTTCCCGAAGATATACCCTTCTCCTTTTTACATCTTACTAACTTTCGGATTCCTAGACACTGTAATTTTTGAAGCCTTAAGTACAGACTCTGGAACAATAGATGTCAAAGGGGGAGAGTAAGAAACATTGATGAGGAGTAATGGTCGCAGGGGGAGCATGAGTGTTGGAGCATTAGTGTTTCCATCAATGTTTCAATCAATGTTAGTGTTTCCATCAATGCCAAAGGGGGAGATTGTTGGAAAATTGGTTTGGACGATTGGTTTTCATTGATGTCAACCCTTGGAGAAGTACAGAAGCCCTAGATATATGGTTGATATTGATGATGTGATGGGTACGATTGATGAATTCTAAGGGAGCCTTTGCAAGCTTTGAAGTTATTTGAATGATGAGCTTATTTGATGGGAATAATATCTTTGTGTATTGTGTATGAGATTTTGGTTTCCTTATTTATTCTTCCGCTGTAATGTTTAGTTGATAACTCAATTGTGATTTTATTCAATAAGTGATTTATTTGGAATTAATTGTTAGGTTTTGGGTTGAGGGAAAAATCAACAGATAATGGCAATGACGACGATGATGACAGTGACAATGATGATGACAATGATAATGATCATGAAAATGAAAATGATGATGATGATGATGATGATGATGACTATGAAAATGACAATGATGATGATGACGATGACAACAATGATGATGACAATGATGATGAAGAGGAGGAATATGATGAAAACAATGTTGATTATGATGATGAAAATGACGACGACGAAGATGATGATGATGATGGTGACGATGATTACAATGACGATGATGATGGTGATGGTGATGATGATGATGAAAATGATGATGGTGATGATGATGATGAAAATGATGATGGTTATGATGTCAATGATGACAATGATGATGGTGATGACCATGGAAATGATGATGATTATGAGTAGGAGGAGGACGATGACAATGATGATGATGATGATGATGATGACGGTGAAATTGATGATGACGTTTAAGACGAGGAAGATGATGAAGATGACAACAATGGTAATTATGATGATGACAACTATGACAATGAAGATGATGAGGAGGAGGACAATTATGAATGTAGGCAATGACAATATTGATGATGACAATGAAAATAGTGATGATGACAATGACGATTGCGATGATGATGATAAAGACGATGAAAAGGATGATGATGACAATGATGATGAGGACGATGAGGACGATGATGACAATGGAAATGATGATGATGATGACAATGATGACAGCAATGATGATGATGATGATGATGGTGATGATGAAGATGGTGATGATGATGATGTTGATGAGGACAATGATGACAATGTTGATTACGGTGATGATAATGATGACGACGACAACGAAGACAACGATGATGATGTTGATGATGTCGATGATGATAATAATGATGATGAAAATGATGATGGTTATGACCATGGCCTTTTCACGGGTCGCTTAACATGAATCGAACTTCTGATGAAAGTTCATCATAATTGACTGATAGAGAATGCGTCAAACTGCTGAAAAAAAAATTCTGAAGTTTGATGTATAGAGAACAACGTTGTAATTACAATGAACTTCGAGAATCCCATAAAAAAATGATCAAAAATTTAATAATTATGTAATAATTTTCGACAGTATCATTAATTTTATCCTTATTGTCATAATATTTCATCAAATTTTGACCCCATATGTACTAGTGCTATAATCTGAATGCATACATCATGAACCATCTTTTTTCCGTAATCATCACCACTGGTGAAGAGAAAGAGCTTTGGCTAGGTTGAATGATGTCTACCTCTAACATTTATTGGATGATATGCTTAATATCACTCTTATGTACATATGGATACCTATAAGTCCTAATGTTAGGTGGTACACTTCTTGGTTTCCAATGAATAGCATGGTCATGATATTGAGTAGGGGGAGACCCTTTTAAGGAAATTCTCCAAATACCTCAGAATGGTTGTTGATAACTATTTGGAGATCCATTGGAGCAGAGAATACAGATGCTTGAACATCTAGTGAGCACAATTGTGAAATTACACCATGGTGTCCCTTTTTAAGTAATTTGGTCATGCTATTAGAGCTTATCACCTTATAGGGTTTCCCTTGGACACCTCTAAGTTCATTTTCTTTTCCTTATGAGGAAAATCTCATGAAAAGCTCTTGAAAATTAAGGGCCACTATTCCCATTAAGTGTAACCATTGGACCCCTAATACAAAATGAGAACCACCCATTTGGATGGCGATCATGGGACTATAAAAAAAATAGTCCCCCATATTGAGGTTAATACTATGGCACTTCCCGGAATAATTTATGGTACCTCCATCTGCAATCATTACTTGAAACTCTGGTGCTAGAAATAAGAAGAAATTGAGATCCTTTACTAATTTGTAATTAATGAAGTTTAGTATGGGTACTACTAGAATAAATCAACATTGGTACCTTTTCCTTTTTGATGTATCCTTGTATCTTGAGGATTGTGGAGTACTGATGTCGGTCAATGCATGGAAAGATATCATTGGAGTATTATCTTCTAGATATAGATCTTGTGATGGTTCCAATTCTTGATCTTCTTCCTCTTCACAATCTATGTAGAATAATTTATTCTCACCACATTTGTGCCACTTACTGTACTTTCTTCCAAAAGTGAAACATAGTCCCTTTTCTCTTCTTTCATCCATTTGTTGAGGTGTCAACCTTGTCAATTGAGGTACGGTTGTCTTATGAACCCCAAAACAATATCTTGTTCCTACATATTCTCCAATGGTAGACTTGTGTTTAGCCTTATTCTTAGCTTGAATATGACGAGCAAATATCATAGCTTGCATAATATTTTCAAGATGTTTTAGGAAAAGATCATGTTTAATGTCTTCTTTTAATCCACCCATGTAAGCTTCCAAAACATTTTCATCACTTATATGTCATCCACCCTTGTGACCAATACTTGAAATTATGAATTAGAATCTTCAATGTCACCTAAGTGCTTGATTCTTGTCAATTTACTAAATAATTATGTTCCAAAACTTTTCCATATTGTGCTTGTAAGTCTCTTATAAATAAACCTCACGTATAATGATAAGAAGGGGGATTCCTTTTAACTATCCATTGATATGGTTTATTCTCAAAATTCAAAGTTTCTATGTGAATCATTTGATTATCATTCATAATATTATGAAGTTAAAAATATTTCTCCATTTGGTTCACCCAGGTAAAGACCTTTGTTCCATCAAACTTCCTTAATTCAACCTTGGGAAGGTTAACTCATTTTGGAGAACATCCATAAGTAATTCTATTATTGAAGTTAAATCCCCCTAGAAAGTTCTTATTATTAGAAAGTTGTTTAACCTGAACACTACCTTTATTTCTATCAGTCCTTTCAAACACCTTATCAATTTTAGGGAACCTCCCATTTAAGGCTTCCATAATTTTTTGTTCCATTTATTCCATATTTCTTTTCATATCTTCCTTATTTTCATCCATTTTCCTTTCCATTAGTTCCTTATTTTCTTCCATCTTTCTTTCCATCAGTTCCTTATTTTTATCCACCTTTTGTCCCATTTCTAATTGATTGTTTACAAATAAAACTTTTTCATTGACTTATCATTCAATTCATTGATTTGACTGTCCAATTTGGATAGATGGTTTTATATCTCCTCATTTTAT
>JASDQU010099977.1:654435-670093 GCA_032191745.1 Picea mariana | reverse complement strand
AGGGACGTCTCCCTTGGACTAGCCCTCCTAAATAGAAAGAGCTCCCCATCGAGGTGACAGTGGGTGGGGAAGCTCCTGTTACGCCGGTTTCAAGCCCTGACTCAAGCTCTTTAGACCTTTCCTACAAACCGTGCGATAACAAGGCCCAAACCATTTCATTAAATAAACATCAATTTATCCTAATAAAACACGCGAACTACATTGCCCATGATTCACTTCAAGGCACTGGTCTCAATTTTTACTTTCAGCAAAGCCACAGGCTTCATCTTTCATTTTGGTTATCTATTGGAAGCAATTTTAATGAAACTTGCATCTAACAATTGTGTCTTAGTATCCTTTTGATGCAAGTATATGCTTATTGATTACATATCGTGGTGTATATTTAGTTCATGTTTTATCAAATTATGGTTGATTGTTTAAGAGAATAATAAATTCCTAGATTTCATTTCTTGTACTTAGCTTATTTCAAAGCCTTAGTATATTTGTTAGGGACTACCCCCCTTGGCTTCGCTAGGAGTGGCCTAGACGAAGGAGTTGAGGATTAGGTGACAGCACCTTAACTCTCACTTGCCCCCAAGAACACACCGAGTGGATTGAAGATTTCTTCCACGTCTCCCACGTGTGTATAAGGCGGCAACATAGCCCACTGATTTTATTAATTTATTACAATGATATTTTAGAGAAGGCTTGTGATCCTTATAGTTTTGCATCACAATTTTTCAAGAAAAAATTGTTTTTTGGAGAGGAAAAGTGCTCTCGGGGGTCCCGAATGCTCTAAATCCTCACAATTTGGCCGGCATCTCCTCTTGGCTGTCTACAAACCTTCAAAAAACAGCAAGGTAAAAGTGCCAAAAGAAGCTACAAAGCTTTTAGAAAGTACCTGCAAAAACTGTGATTGTTAGTAATATACAAAAAAAATGTCAAATGAAACCTATGCTAAGTTAATGATTTAGAGACTAAGAAAACAAGCAAGTAGCAAGCTTTCTTAGTGTCTTTTCTGGCTCTCCTAAAACAGCAAGTAAAGTGGCACTAAGATTGCCAAATTAATCTTTAAAGCACTCAAAATAAATTCTATCTTATAGCCTTTAAATTTCTCTTTTAAAAAAATAGCTAAGGATAGATTTACACAAGCTAGATCTATTGAAAAAATGAGACTTTGTAAAATGAAATCTAGATCTACTTGCTCTTAGCATGCAATGACAAGTTGCTTTAGATCTAACTTTAAAATAACAAACTTAAGCCTTCCATGTATGAAAGTAACCAAAGAAGATTGTTTAAAAGAATTTGAGAAAGGGAGAGGAGAAGAGTTTTGCTCAAGATTTGAATCCTTGGGATATGGGATCCTTTGAGAAATGGTTGAGGGATTCTTGCTCCAAAAGATCTTGAAGATGGGTGAAGAGTTGCACTCCAAAGCTTCACCTCTCCAAGCTTGAGAACCTGTAAACTAAGCCAATTATTGCCAACAAGTTTTGTTAAGCATGTAATTTCCCTACAAATGAGAACTAGAAGACATGCATATTAACATAAATAAACATGAAATCTATATTCGCAAATGTGAAGGATAACAAGATCATATATAAACAAACTAGTTCAAATAGATCTTACATCCAAGGGACATGTTAAGAAATTAGAAAGCAATAAAGCTAATCTACAATTACCTCAAGTAAACACATGAACAATTTGCATCCACACTATAAGCACCATCCACAATTGACCTCCAAAGTCTTTCTTTATTCAATTCTCAAGAGAGTTTACAATAGTAGCATTACAACACAAGTATTCTTTCCCCAAGCTCCAACTAGCTTGACAAAGGGAGAGAGGCTTGCTTAAATAGCCCAAAGGGCGTGAATCCCAAGGAGAGGGCGCATGACCATGTGGGGGGCGAGTAGCATGAGACTAAGAGATGGGGTTGCCACCTCTCAAGGTAAGGGAGAGTGTGGGATTGACACCTCATGAAGTTAGGTGAGGAGATGGGCGAGTCAATCCTTGGGATTGACGTCCCCACTAGCAAGTGCGCCACCTCAAGGGAGAGGTGTGACCTCCCTCTTTGGGATCTCCACCCAATTGACAACTCATCCAATCAAGTCGCCTCCTCTCTTAGTGAACTCGCCACACAAGCCACAGACTAAAGACAAGGGAAAACATGTCCCTGACATGTTCCCTTAATTATTGGCTTGCTGATTTTTATTTATTTATTGCCTTTTATATGACATTTTTTGAGAGAAATGACTTTAAGTGATTAAATAATCACTATTTTCCCTAAAAAAGGAAATACTTAGGTAAAGTGGGTATTATGAGTGTGAAAACGAATACCCCCAAGATATATAATGCCTCCTAGTACCACTTATTTAACTTATCCATCAATTACAATTAAAAATATCACGTTTGCGGGAAATTTTTTATTTGTTGAAAACTTTAAAAAATCCTAAAGGGGACTTAGCACAATTTCCATATGACTCAAAAATGATGACTAGCATGCAATATACATTAGACACTAGACTTAGACAACCTACTAAGGCCTAGCCACTAAGGACATACTCCAGCTTTGGAGGAAATTGAGTGAAAAAACTTAAAAAATATAACTCGCTACTAAGGCAGCAAGATATAATTAAAAAGTAAAAAGAAAACACTCTAGAGTAATGTACTAATGACCAAGTCTTAGAGGGTTAATCCTTTTACAAAGTTCAGCATGCTACCTCATCTTATTACAATTCTCCAGTATGGAAATGCGGTAAAGAAGAAGAAAAGGGGGCCATAATGGCCGGCTGGACTTCTGAACTATAAATTTTGAACAAGTATTTGTTCGATCTTTGGCGGCTCAGCTGCAAGTCCATCTTAGTGCAACTTGGTGGGTAACACTGCCCTTGGTCCAGTTTAGTCCCCTAAGCAATACTTGTAAAACTCAAGACTCCACTCTAAGATATCTTGCTCAAATGCCAAGATTTCTATTTCTACTTGCTATTATGATGCTCAAAGATAATGTGCCTTGAGCAATTTATTGCACCGAGAGTAGCAAGGTGCTCTACATCCCAGTATGGGGGAGATGTTGAGGCATTAGATATGTTAGATAACACTACATTTAAAAAAAATTAAAGTCCGCTCAATTAAAAAATAATAACAAAATAATAAAAATAAAGTCGGCTTAGTTAAGAAAACAATTACACACACCATGTAAAACTTGAAATGGAATGAAATAATAATAAAAAAATTACGCCCGCACGGGTGTAGACGGATTGGCAAGTGCCGTGTAAATGGAAGGAAATTTGTAAAAATGAAGTCTCATGTTCGATTCTCACCCGGACTTACTCGTGCACCATTCTTGCGGGCTGGGTGGTTGCACCTGGGGTTATAGTGGTAGCCGCCTGGGGATCGACCCCGTGTCACGCGAGTACGAGAACCGCGAGTTGCCGATTCCCCCAGTAAATTAAAAAAATAATAATAATAAAATTACACCTTAAGAAATTGGATCCCTCTCGGTGCTTGATAGATCTGTGTTTAAGATGGATCATTCCTGGTGTTATGTAGTCATTGGTATTTTATTTTGCACTTTATGTTAGGTATAGTGTTTTATCATATGTTAAGTTGTAGTTGGTGGATTTGGTCAACGGTGGTTAGAGGTAGTAGAAAAACCGTTGTCTTGACTCTCTATTTGGTTGACCTTGTCCTCGGGTGGTAGCTGAAGCCTGAAACTAACATTATCAGTTAGGTGGAGATTGGAGATTCCATCCAATCAGCTATGTGGAGGCCACACATTTATGGAGTAACTACCTTGCCCCTTGGGCTAGGGTTAGGAGCAAGTATAAATAGAAGGCTAGGCATTTGAGCAAGACATATGGTGTAGATTTTTTGGGTTTCATGGGTATCGCTTAGGAGACTAAACTCAGCAAAGAGCAGTGTCCTTGCAGCCTTGGATAATCCAGACCTGAGTTGGCAACCATACCTTCTCAAGAAAGTTTCTCTGTTTTAAGTGTTAATTTTCTGACTTATATGATAATCAAATACACACTGATTTTCTGTTAAGGTTTACAACTGTTCTCCTAACTATGTTTAATTGAAGGTTTTATGTGCTGAAATCTCTTTCATTTAGCTGTTGCTCCTAGTGCTGGACCTCCTACTAAGTAATGTTTCAGAATTTGCTTGCTTAAATTGATTGCTGTCGTGGCTGAATCCTGCTGTGCCTGTTATTGCTAACTTTATTGCTGTCACTGCTGAATCTACAGCTGTTATAAAGAAACTGCTGCTTTTCTTATACTAAATCTGTTGTCACAGTGATATCAGTTCATTGTTGGCACAGTCTTGGGTCCATAACAGTTTTAGGTCCATAACATTATAGCATGGCAAAGTAAAACAAAGTATAGCTAGTAAGGGATGCAGCACAGATCTATTTTGTCAAACAAGGGTCTCCTGATTCATCGGAATTATTACCAGACACTGATAGTTTAACTATGGGGTAGCAGCACCATCCTGTATTTATGTACAGCTCTGCATGTTAACCAGCGTAGATCCATCTTAAACCCGGAGTTATCAAGCACCAAGAGGGATTAAATTTCTTAAGGTGTAAATTTTTTTAACATTTCATTTGTTATGAACATAAATATACATAAATAGATATTCATAACATAATAATTAATTAATAAATAATAATAATTATTAATAATGAAAGGTCATGTCTCAAAGGACATGACTATTGGTTAAGGGCACCCCTGCGTGGGTATATTAACGAGCCCTCATTCTCAATTGTAATCATATTATTATCATCTTATCTTATCTATTCATATATTATTTACAGTCCTACATGGATTACTTTGTTATATTCCAAGTATTTTGGATAATTCTTGTGTGAGCGAACTTTGTTTGTCTCATCATTCCATGTCACGTATTAATTCCTTCATATTAAATGATAATAAAAAAATTACACCTTAAGAAATTTGATCCCTATAGGTGCTTGATAGAACAGGGTTTAGGATGCATCTATGCTGGTTTATTATTTTAGATGTTGTCATGTACATATGTACGTACGTAGTTATTTTTATTTTTTTTAATTGAGCCGACTTTATTTTTATTATTGTTATTTTTTTTAATTGAGACGACTTTTATTTTTTTTTAATGTAACGTTATCTAACCTAACCTAACGCTAACGTGACATTTGCCCCATACTGGGCTGTCGAGCACCTTGCTACTCTTGGTGCAATAAAAATCTCATTTTTTAACCAAAAAACACTAGAAATGGAATCATATGCCATATGTCATAAAATTGATCTTTGTTACAATGGCTCCTTCCTCTCCACACAAAGCAGTATTACGTTACGATGTACAACACATTAGCTTATACACCATCTGATAGGACCAAGGTAAAATGGCATCCAACAATGACTCCCAGAGAGAGTTGTGATACACTCTAAAGACGTTATTTAATGGCAGGCTTATTCAACCAGTGATTGAACATTAATATGCTGTAACCAATACTCAATTGTTTGTCTAACGGGAGTAACAAAAAATGTCTGAAAGAAAATATATGTTATATTTATACAAGAGGGCTTTATTTTCTGCCATAAAAAGAGAATATGAAACAGCAGATCTTCCTTCCACAATCAAACAGTTATATTTTAAGCCACCAGGAAGAAGTATCACCATTCAAGTTTTGCATTGTAAATTCTGAAGGAGAACCAAGAATATACAAGTTAGGAATGAAACAAAAATAAATGGCCCACCGTAGCATGTAGAAACACTAATTTAAAAGACATTCACCTTAAATGCGGGTTCTGGTTCCTCTTGATCAGGCTTATCAGAAATCTCAAGCACCCACTGGAGACAAGACACAAAGATGAAGCTAATGAAATATCTAGAGGCAACCATTCATATGCTTTTAAACAAAATTCAAAAAAATGTTACTTAAAACATTTAAAAATATGCATTTGCTGTAATTGACAGAAATTATTTTACTTCTTATACTACATTGAAGTTCATGCTCGTGAAAGGAATGAAATGTACCAATGGAGTGCCGCTGACACTCTTCCCAATGCTGAGTCGTTCAGCAATGTCAAAATCAAGACATGGTAACAAAAGGAACATATGTTATTCTGATTATTTATTTCATATTGCTAGTACACAACGAGAGCAACTAAAAGACGATTGAGAGTGTTAATACTTGATCCCCCAAATTTTCAAAGCATCAAACAAAAGAGATTGGATAACTTATATTAGTGAACTGTGTGCAATCATAGTTGACATTGTGAGAGAAATATGGTTGATTCAGTTCTAATATCTAACAAAGTTCGTTGCTACAGATTTCAGTAAAAGACGATGCCAAGTGAAATATTTTCAGTTCAAGCTTCAACTTATGCATCTAGTTACTACTACATGTGAGACGCCAAATAAGTGACAGATACCTGTAAAGCCTGGAAATGTTGCTGCATTTCCTTGCAAAGCTCTTCATTGCTCTTTCAAGTTCCAAATTAGTTCTATAACGATATCCCAGTTCTAATCTGGAAATATTGTTAATGAATAAAAGATATTCTAGGGTTTGGTTCACACAAGCTGCCAATAATACACTATGAAAGCATCAATAAAGATGGGAAACCAAAGCACTGGACTATATTTTCCCACTTCCTAATTCAACATTTTATTTTTCAAAAGCGAAAAGGATACTTATTTAGACGCTGGCTTGTCATGTTACTCAACAAAGAGCGCCCATGGTAAGCTTCTATACTGTCTGCAATAATTACATCAACAATTGTCATTTCAGAATGATACATCAGAACTACTACAATACCTATAAAATAGCTGCAATTAGAATTATTTGCAAATGCACAGTAGATTCAGGAATTTATACCACCAAAGTTCTCATTAAAGTAATTCAAGTCCCTCTCAAAAAGTTTGATCAATAACCATGCATCATGCAAGTTGGATTATGATAAGTGCAATGTCATATATCATAGGCCTTAGTCAATTATCAGTCTCTTTAGTGACTGTTATCCAACAAGTTGCACTAGGATGGACTTCCAGCGAGCCACCAAAGATTGAACATTTCCATGTTCAAAATTCAGAGTTCAGAAGTTCAGCCGGTCAATAAGACCAACCTTTTTCACATTTTCCATACCCTCCGGGGAATTGTAATAAGACATGTTGCATGATGAACTTGTAAAAGGTCTTAGCCACCTTCGACTTAGGCATGAGTTGTTACTCTCGAATGTTTTTTTTACTTGTTAATTATATTTTGCTGTCTAAAGGAAATTTATAATTTCCGAGTTTTTTCACTCAATTTCTCCAAAGCTGGAGTATATACTTATGGTTAGGCCTGAGCATAGATCTAAACCTAGTGTCTAATGTATATTACCATGCTAAACATCTTCCTAAATTTTTATGGAAATGTGCTAAGTCCCCCTTAGGATTTTTTAATATTTTCAGTTAATTAAAAACTTTCCGCAAAACGGGAATTTTTAATTAAAGTTTAAAGTTGTAATAAAAAAGTGGTACTAGGGGACTTCATATGCCTTGAGGGTGCTCATTTTTGGACTAAGAGCACCCACATTACCTAAATACTCACTTTGGTGAGTGAAATTAGTGATTTTAATCACTAAAAAGTCACTTTTACTCAAAAACCCCAAAAAAAGACAGAATAAATAAGAGAAAAATCAGCAAGTGCTATTTCCTGGGAAACATGCCGGAAACATGTTTTGACATGTTGGAGTGAGATAAAGCCTAAAAAGGCTATGTGGCAACTAAAGAAGAGTGTCTATTGGTTAGACAGTCAAGTCAAGCAAGAGTTATGTGTGGTTGGTGGGATCTCCAAGAGAGGGTGCGCCCTTCTTTGGGAGAGGTGGCGCACTCCAAGAGGAGGTTGCCTACCTCTTGAGACGTGGAACCCCTCTTACCCACTTGCTGCTCCATGTGTCACTAAGGAAAAGGTTTGGGAGAGGTGGCAGCCCCACCTCCCACACTTGGCAAGCCCTTTACCTTCAAGTGGTGCGCCCTCCCTCCTTGAGAAGTGCGCCCCTCCTCTCTATATATTGAAGCACTCTCCCATTGCATAAGCTAGTTGGAGCTTGGGATTTGTGCCATTGTACTATTGTTGTATCATTCATTTGTTGGAATAAAAAGGCTTTGGAAGCTACATTGGTGTCTACTTTCATGTGTGGAACTTCTATGTCCAATGCTTAATTGTGAGGTGTAATTTGCTTATGTGTATTGTATGCCTTCTAAGAAGAGCTATCTCCTAATTGGGTAAGATTGTAAACTTGTTTGTTTATTGATCTTAATGTTTGTTTACAAGTGATAGCTTTAGTATGCATGTTCATTTCGGTTAATGCTCATGCTTATTTAAAAGTTTCTTTGTAAGTAGCATCATATGTTTAACAAATTGTTGGCAAGGAACCTCTTAAGTATATTTTGCAGATCTCACACTTGAAGAGGAGGATAGGCATCAGTTGCACTTACCTCACCCTTCAAGATTTCAAGGAGACATAGCCCCTATTGTGGATCCATCAACTAAAACTCCATTTTGCCCAATTTCCAAGGGTTTCAAAGCACTCTTCTTTCTCCTTCTCCACTTAAATTATTAATTTGGGTTACTTTCAATTCATGCAAAGTAAAGCTTTCTAATTTCAAGATAAATCATAAAGTTATCTTTCATTTTGCATGATAAGAGCAAGTAAATTAGATCTATCTAGTTAGCTTGCAAATCTACTTCTAGTTTCAATTATTCTTGAAAATTTTAAAGGCTGAAAGTAGTTTTAATTTCTAAAGAGTTTTGAAGTAATATCTTGGCATCTTTGTGATATTACTTTCTGTTTTGGGACAGCAAGTAATATCAGAAAGAAAAGGGCCTTTTCTTTCTTGTTTAACTCACTTTTTTTTGTAAATTTTATTCTAGATTACTTAGCCATTTTTCTGTAAAATTTATGTACATGTACTAACATTTTTTGCAAGGTCTTCAATCACTTTTTGGGCATCTTTGCCCAAATTAACTTGCTGTTTTATTCAGGTTGTTGAATAAACAAGGGGTGATTTTGGCCAATTTTGGATAAATTGGAGCATTTGGGACTTCCAAAAGCACCTAGTTTCTTCCTAGTTGTAAAATTTCATTGTAATAAACCCGATCCATCTATATAAGGGTCCACATCTCTATTTTAAAGAGATCATAAGTCTCTTCAAGAGCATTTGTAACCAAGTTAATAAAAGAAGTGAGCCAAGGGAAGCAGTGTTACCAACATCGGCAACGGAAAAATATCGGCGAGGGTCCGAAAATGAAAATATCGGCAAAATCGGGGAAAATATCGGTAAATATCGGAAAATGTCGTAAGAACGAAAAAAATACAAAAATGTTCATTTTTTTTCAAATTTTTAAATATCTAAAGCATCAACAACATCAAACAGGTTATAGTGCTCAAAATCTCGCTCTTCCTCGTCTTTGGTTGAAGGAAAACTTGCCTCTTTCTCCTTTGCTCTCCAAACCCCACACTTCACTTGCAAAATAACAAAAAAAAGGTCAAATTCGGGCTTTATTTCCAGCCCTGTCCGCCTTCCTTAGCTCGACTTAGGGATTGAGGCGCCCATCCCTTGGCATTCTTCATGAGCATTTGGAGAGTGATTGAGAGAGAGAAGTCGAGCTAAAGAGGAGAACGAGTTGTTGCTAGAGGCACAATTTCCAAGAAAAAGTATCAGCACACATATCAAGGCATATTACAGTAGTGACTGAGGTTGTACTGTACGGATTCTGGGCAGGCTGTACAGCTATAGCAGGGCACAAAAATCGAGGAGACAGGTTGCACGAATTTCTGGGAGTATTTGGCAAAGAAATCGAGCATTGCAGCCACAAATTTTTGGAAATTTTCTTTAGCAAACAGGGACGATTTCCAAGGCACCCATACAGCATTTAATGCTATGTCAGTTGTACCCTATACAAATTTCTCAGCACAAAAATCAAGGAGTTGTTAGTACACATTTCAAGGTTGTGTGAGGGCACAGAAAACGAGATAAGTCTATATATTTTAATTGTTGAAGATGACTGATGTAAAGAATTTCTCTCAAAGCTCTGAATAATAAAAGCCTCCCCTCTCTCACTGGTTTTCCCCTTGCGGGTTTTTCCAAGGTCTATTTTGACCAAAATTCCTGTGTCAAATTTTATGGGTATGAGTTTTATTTCTACATTTATGGTTGTAGCAGACTTCGAGTGTTTCCTGTTATGAGAAACTTTTTATGCTAACTAATTTGCAACAGAAAATGCAATGTGGGTTGGGCATTAAACTATGTTGAATCTCATTGAGACTTGAAACTGGGTTGGGGTCTGAATTTTCTACATGGTCTCAGAGCTTCAAAGTGGGAAAGAGCAGAAATATATCAGCCACAGAGCACAGAGAATTTGTTGAGGGAGAGAGGTACTTCACCAAGCATAAAGTTTTGCGCTTGTGTTTCAATTGTGAGGGTCAATGGCCACTGCTTTGAGAGTTGAGGATAGATTGGATGGAGCTGCTAATTTCAGCTCATGGAAGGAGAGAAATGTGTTGCTTCTGCAGGAGTGTGAGTTATGGGACATTGTGGAGAACACACAAACGAATCCTATGACGGTGCCTACAGATGCTACTCTTTTGGCCGCCTACACTAAGAAGAATATTAAGGCTAAAAGAATCATCCTTGATGCCATCAAGGACCATGTGATTCTGCATGTGACCGGGAAATCCAATGCCTATGAGATGTGGGACTCCTTAACCAAACTTTACCAGAGTTCCAATGAAAATCGGAAAATGGTATTGAGGGAGAAACTGAAGAGCATTAAATGACCAACACTGAAAATGTTGCCACCTATCTTACCAAGATAACTCAAGTGAGGGATGAACTTGGTGTAGGTGGCTCTATAAAATCAAGTATGTTGTTGATGGCAGCATGAAAAGTACAAGGCTCATTTGTGGCTCGAGGGTTCTCACAGGTAGAGGGAGTAGATTACGATGAGACCTTCGCTCCGGTTGCTAGATAGACTTCGATCAGGGTAATGATCTCCATTGCAGCAGAGATGGGTTGGAAGATCCATCAGATGGATGTGAAGACCGCATTTCTAAAAATGCTCTCATACAGGAGGAGGTGTACATTGAGCAGCCATTGGGCTTTGAGGTGCATGGGAGAGATTCTCATGTGTGCAGATTGAGGAAGGCGCTATATAGAATGAAGCAAGCTCCTAGAGCTTGGTATTCAAGGATTGATACATACTTGCAGCAGATGGGTTTCGAGAAGAGTGAGGCAGATCCCAACCTTTACTTCATTGTGGTTGGGGAGGATCCACTTATTCTTGTGCTTTATGTGGATGATCTCTTCATTACAGGGGCAGAGTGTAATGTTCCCAAGCCAACATGCCAAGAACATCACGATTTTGGGTGTCTTTTAAACTTTTACTGGTTGTGGCATTTTGTCAAACACTTTGCTAATTTACTTGTTTGTATGTGTTTACTTGCAGGTTGACCTCTTGATTTCGGCCTTACGGTTTATGTTGATGAATTTTATGTGTGTTGCAGCAATAAACAAGAAGATACCGTAATGGAACATACCTCAACCATATGCAAGATCAACAATATGATAGACAAGCCAAAACACCTCAGATCTGATTTTATTCATAAATAGAAGAACCTGCTACAATGAAGAGGCTGATCTGGAATGCTCAACAGATGGCTCCAATAAAGACAATAGAAGCTACTACAAAATGCTCCATGAAGATACTATAGGCCTCCAAAGGTTGGATACACGATGAAGACTGAATACAAGTAGAGATCTAGGTCGTATGCAACACCAAACCCCCCAACAGGAAAAGCCACGCTCTAGTAGATCACTGAAACCCTCAATAATTTGGCCCAGCTGAAGAAGCCCCCAAATGAGTCCAACGAAGATGCCAAACTGTAGATCGGGAGGTGTAGAGTCCCCTCCTAAAATCTCAAACCGAAATATCAAGGGAAACTCCTCCAAATGTTAAATCCTCCAATGATGTTGCGCCCTCCTGAAAACTGTCAAACCCTACAATTTCGGCCCTGATAAAGGAGGCCTCCAAATGCCCTAAAACTCGCTAGAAAGGTAGATCGAGACACTGTAAGTCAGTGGGTGAAGTCTCAGGGTCAAATCTTAAGTATAACCCCTCCAACTAAATGGATTTGAATCTCAAAATTGCCCTCCTCCTCTCCAATTCGTCCCAATGCTCTAGGAAATAATCTAAACCATAAAACTCTCTCAAGAGGCACTAGAAATCATGGCTAAGGCCCTGCAAGTAAAACCCAACTACTCAAATCTCCAAGAGCCCTCTCAAACTCCTACAATGAACCTTCCTTCACTGAATGGTGTGCCCCCAATGGTGCGCCCTCCTTCTCTTCCTGTGCCTGCGGCTGGTGTAGAACCCTCCTGCACTGATGTAGATCTGAACTAGAATGGTGTGGGAGAGTATTGCATCTCCGAGACCAAGCTTGGGACAAGCTAGGTAGAATCTTTCACCACTAAATCGTCCTCTAGGGTTTGTTAAGTCAAAACCCTCAAAACCCCCAAGGTATGGGCTCTCTAGCTAGAAGCCAAATATCAAAGATAAACATACACGAATGAATGAATAGAGGCCCTTGCCTCTTATTTATACTTCCTGCATCCCCTTGTTTCTCCAAAGTGACTTTTCTTTTTTAATTATTAATTAATTAATTAATTAACCTTTTTACCTCTGAAAAGCGCCTTATCTCTCCTAGTGGCTTCCCTGGCCACTGAAAGTCACTTCTCATCATCCTATCCTGCAGTCCTGTTCCTCTCGATTCCAATGAGCTATTACACTGAGAAGTTCCTCCAAGTATTGTGCCCAAAATGACCTTTTCAGTGAATTTAATTAACTTATAGCTCAAAATACTCAAAATCATGGAAATCGTTGGAATGCAACGAAACCAACGCCAACCTGTGCGGAATGGATCATAATGATGAAATGGGATGAGCGATGCAAGCCGGACCCCAAAATACCTCTCAATAATCTTTGTACTCCCTATAACCTCCATCTGGCTACTCTGGTCATCATAACCCTCTGTAATGTAATGATGTCCCAAAGTGGGGACATTACATAGAGAGACTCATAATTGGTTGCAAGAAGAGTCTTGCTTCATAATTAGAGATAAAAGACATTGACCGATGCATTACTTCTTGGGATTGGAGTTTTGACAGGAGCCAAGACACATCTTTCTGGGACAGGGCAGGTATGTTGTTGACATTCTGAGGATATTCCAGATGGAGGATTGTAGGCCCATGACCACACCCATGATAACCAACTGGAAGAAGCTCATTGCTTCTGAGTCATAGTTGGTTGATCCCACGGTGTATCGTCAGTTGATTGCAATCAATGTATCTGGTCAACACCAGACTAGATATTTTTTTTCCTGTCAACACTCTCAGTCAATTTATGGTGGAGCCTCGAAGAGTGCATTAGGTGGCAACAAAACATGTGCTCAGGTACCTTAAGGGTACGGTGGATTATGGCCTAGACTATGTGAGAGGGGATGGAGTCAGATTGATTGGCTACATAGGCTCAGATTGGGTTGGATGCGTTAATGACAGGAAGAGTACTTCAAGGTGTTGCTTTGGATTGGGCTCAGCAGTTGTGTCTTGGTTGAGTCGGAAGCAAAAGTCAGTGGCTTTGAGTTCTGCTGAGGTTGAGTATATGGCAGCCTGTCAGGCCAGTTTTGAGGCCATATGGCTTCGCAAGTTGTTGGTTGGGATATTTGGTGTGCAGTTGAGGCCCACGGTGATTTACTGTGACAATCAAAGTTGCATAAAACTCTTTGAGAATCCAGTTTTTCATGACAGGCCCAAACACATCGAGATTAGATATCACTTCATCCGAGACAATGTTCAGAGAGAGGCAATTGAGCTTCAATTTATATCCATTGATGAGCAGGTAGCGGACATCCTCACTAAGGCTTTGGGAAGAGGCAAGTTTGTACCCTTCAGAGATAAGCTAGGAGTAGTGAGGAACACTTTCCTCGATAAGAGGGAGTGTTAAAAAGTACCAAGGACAAGTGTTTCTCACAACGCAGGCGCCTAGGGGTGAGAAAGTGTCCAATGTGGTTCCTAGTGCATTAATTTTATGACAGATAAAATTAAAAGTGACTTTAGAATATTTTGTGAAGTCGGTGACTTAAAAGTCATTAAATCACCACCATTGATCTAAGAGGCCCAAGATCTAATCTCAGCACTTGGATCATGTGACTCTTCAGATTCCCTTCATGAGTCGACTTAGGGATTGAGGTGCCCATCCTTTGGCATTCTTCATGAGCATTTGGAGAGTGATTAAGAGAGAGAAGTCAAGCTAAGGAGAAGGAGGATGAGTTGATGCTAGAGGAACAATTTCCAAGGAAAAGTACCAGCATGCATGTCGAGGCATAGTACAACAGTGATTGAGGCCGTACAATATGGATTCGGGGCAGGTCGTACAGCTGTAACATGGCACAGAAATCAAGGAGATAGGCTGCACAAAATTGTGGGAGTATTTGGCACAGAAATCAAGGAGCATTGCAACCACAAATTTCTCGAAATTTTCTTCAGTAGACAGGCACGATTTTTTAGGCACCCATAAAACATTTAATGTTGTGTCATCCATACCCTGTACAGATTTCTCAGCCATAAATCGAGGAGCTATTAGCACACATTTCAAGGATGTGTGAGGGCACATAAAACGAGATAAGTCTATATGTTTTAATTGTTGACGATGATTGTTGTAAAGAATTTCTCTCAAAGGTTTGAATAATAAAAGCCTCCCCTCTCTCTCTGATTTTCCCCTTGCGGGTTTTTCCAGGGTCTATTTTGACCAAAATTCTTGTGTCAAATTTTTCTAGGTATGAGTTTTATTTCTGCATTTATGGTTGTAGCAGACTTCATGTGTTTCATGTTATGAGAAATTTTTTATGCTAACTAATTTGCAGCAGAAAATGCAATGTGGATTGGGCATTAAATTATGTTGAATCTCTTCGAGACTTGAAATTGGGTTGGGGTCTGAACTTTCTACAATTGACATCTGACTAAGTGACTCTCTCCCTTGTGTCAACTTCGGCATATTTACCACAAGGTGTGTACATAGTGGGTGGTAGCAAGTAGCGGATTTGGAAGAGACCCCTTGTGTTTCAGTTTATTAGTGGGAGGTTTATATTGCTTTGACTCCTTGGCCCATTGGACAGGCTTTGGTATCACAGGTCAAATTACAATGCATTTTTCTTCCACACGAATACATGGATCTATTGGTATGTTCCTTCAGATTTCTCACAAAGCATCATTTGCAGTTTTCAGACATAGAGATTCATATGGTTCTTGACATCCCGCAGAGGGATCCCATCCCCTTGAGTCGCCATTGTTAACCCCTAGATTTTCACCCTTGAAAATCCTGAGGGTTAAGAGCCAGCATAGTCCATTTTGGTTGGCATTTAGACTCTCAAAGATTTACCCAGGTTGAGCACTTGTGTGAGCCAAAGGTCGGTTCCCATCAGAGACAGGTGTTGTCGTCCTAATGCACACTTGCAAACGTGAGCTAAGTCCGGCTCACTTAGTGTGCCCTCGGAGACACAATGTCTAAGTCCCTGCCCACACTGTCACCTTGGCAGGTACTTCTTCCGTCTAGGCTTACTCCTAGGGAAGCCAAGGGGGGTTGTCCCTAGTTACTAAATGGATT
>JASDQU010099977.1:580626-611524 GCA_032191745.1 Picea mariana | reverse complement strand
CCTTCATACAGATCCATAGGTGTGACCATGCATAGGGTATCTGTTTTGAGGGACATCTGCCTCTTCTTCAAATTAAACATTGCATTATTTTCAAAGCCCTAGTCAATACCCAACAATGCGGGGTATGGGTCAGAGCCATCCATAATCTGTATAGCCTCAAAGTCAACCTTTTTTTACCCTTTCTATATTCACTTCCACTTGCTTCAGTTGGCCTATGGGGTAGATATTGTATTGATTTTCCAACCGCAGTTGGATGGGAGACCAGATCAATTGTGGTTTACCCATCACCTCCCAATACTTCTTCGGCAGGATATTCACGTCAGAACCCAAATCCAACATGACTCCATCCATGTCATAGCCACCAAGCTTTACTACCATCTTGAATTCGTGCCATGTGTGCTTTTGCTTACTAACTTGGCACAAATCTCTTTCCAGTAGGGGAGATGACATAGTTTGATATGTCAGCTCCTTCCCCATACAAGTGGCTAGCATATGCATCAACTTCTTCGTGACATGAGGATCATTGAGCAATTTCAAACAACAATGTAAAAAATCACTTACTTGATCTTTTGTGTCCATATCGCGACCTAGGTCGCGCAGTGATTCTTTGTGCCCTGCACGCTTCAACTCTTAAAGTTGGTGGTCCTTCATTTCTCTTTGCTCGGTGTGTCCCAATTATCTCTACCTACATGCTTCCTCCATCGACCTATGTTTCACACACTACAACTCCTTGCGTATATGAGCTTCTTCCAACGACCATTGCATTGCATCTGGATTTAGGAGTGGAATGAACTAATTAATAGAATGAATACAATAAACACAGAGATAGGAAGAATAACACAAATATCCAGTGAACAATATCTTCTATTAAATAATGAAATAGGTTGAAACTGTAAAACTGCAGAACTAAAACTTGCTCAAATGGTGGTAGATATCTCTAAGAAGAGATGTGGCTGCTACACACATCCGACTAAGCAGAATGGATTACAATGAGGCTCTAGAGGCCCTTTTCATATTACTCATGAATTCCAAAACCCTAGACATCCAAAAAACTAACCCTAAAAGGTGAAATGCCAAAAGTCATGTGGTCCCTATGGGTAAGTAGGTGTAATTTGGTACCTCAACTTCCTAGGGTCGTAACTTTTGCATACAACCTTCGTTTTAGGTGTGTGATAGCCTGTTGGAAAGGTCTTTCAAAGAACTACACATTCTGGTATCAGAATCTAACTCGATTTACAGTATGACTGTGGTGAGCCAAGAAAACAACGTTTAGGGCCCCAAAACAGCCTTGAAAGTACAACAAGATGTGTTGACATGAAAACATACAAAATAAGCTAGTTGCATTAGGAGAGAGGCCACCCGTATCCACCTGGAGAATGAGTGGGGCTTTAGATAGCCCTAGAAGTGTAGAAATCACAATTATAAAGCAGTACAAAAGCACGTGTTGAACAAAAACAGACACGAGGAGTCAGTTGGAATAGGTGGGTGGCCACCAATATCCACCTGGATCAATCCTCCCCCCTTAAGAAGAAATTGCCTCCATTGCATTGAGTTCCACCATTAGGTGAGGAAACTTCTGTTGGATTTGGCCCCGGGTGAGCCACTTTCCTTGGTGTAGGAGTTGCCCTGCCTTGACAACCCGATAAAGTTGGATCCATTGTTGGCGAGTGCCCTTGACATGTGTGTCCACAATCTGATTGATGGATGCTTGTTCCATGCAATCCAGGTTGAGCTCTGTTGGTGTCAGTTGTTCGACGATCTCATAGGTGTCCAATAATGGTGGAAAATATGGCCGAAGGAGGTCCACATTGAATATTGGATGCAGACCAAGGAAGGGTGGAGTGTTGAGCTCAAAATCATTGCTACCCATAGCCTTGGTGATAGTGTAAGGCCCGTAATGAAGTGTGTGAATCTTTTGATGGGGCACGGCGAGATGCTCCTTCTGCAAATGTAACCACACTTTGTCGCCAACCTAAAACTGGTGTGGTACCCTGTGTTTATCATGGCACTGCTTGTACTTAGCATTGGATTTCTGCAAAATCTTCTGGACCTATTGGCGAATGTGTTGAATCCGCTCAATGAATTTGGTGGCTTTGTCGAGAGTAGACTGATCAGGGGAAGAGTTTGTCTATGCAGTGGAAAGAGGAAGTGCAACATCAATGGGTCCCAAGGGTTGGAATCCCAAACCCACCTAAAATGGGCTATGGCTGGTGGAACTATGAAGAATCCTGTTTTAGATGTGTTGGACATATGGGAGACTCTTGTCCCATGTATGGGGATGCTTAGAATTGTACATGTGTAGGATGTGCACAATCATCTAATTGACGACCTTGGTTTGGGGGTGAAAATAAATGGATTTTGTGAGCTTGGTGTCCAATAGATACCAGAGACTCGACCAAAAGGTGATGAGGAACTGGTTGTCTCAGTCAGAGATGATGGCCGGTGGTATCCCAAAGTGGACCCAAACTCGTTTGAAGAAGAGCTTGGCAGTATCTACCACTGTGACATTCTTCTTATAGGCTGTGAGGATGGCCATCTTCGACAACCGATCAACGACCACAAACATGCATTCATTTTCGTGCTTGGTGGACAACAAACCAGACATGTAATCCATTGAGATGGATTCCTACGGCTTCTCGGGAATAGGAAGAGGGGTGTTTAAGCCTTGATTCTTGATGGTTGGCTTGGAAATGACGTAGGCAATGCACGATCTGATATACTTGCTGACGTCCTATCGAAGTTTTGGCCAATAATTTTTTTTTGAATAATGGCCACAATTTTCTCTACGCCAAAATGTTCTGCCACCCAACTGTAGTGGGCTTCCCAAATCATCTTTGGAAGCTCGCTTGTAGGAACACAGAGATGTCCCAGGTGGCATAAGAGTTTTTCTTGAATGTGAAAATCAGTGACAGTGGCGCCTGTACCCAAGAGATGATATGTGGTGGCGAAGTCCGAATCTTGCTGATAAAGTTGGGGCCACTCCGATGCTTCATGTCCACAAGACTGGAGCAAAGATGTGAGTGCAGCCACAGAAGGTTGACTGAGGCAGTCAACGACATGATTGGAGATACCTATCTTATACTTGATGTTGAGATGGAACTGTTGCAGATAGGTGGACCACTTCTGATGGCGGTCGTTCTGCGATTTCCCCTGTGTCTGTATGAACTGCAGAGGCTTGTGATCAGTGTGTATGGTCGTCTTTTTCCCCATAATGTAATGTTTCCATTAACGGTTGGCTTGTACAATGGAATACATTTTCTTGTCGTAGTTGGGGCAATTCCGGATAGTATCGGAGAGTGTCTCACTATGGTATGCCACACGATGCCTGTGTTGAGTGAGAACTACACCCACAACATAGTCAGATGCATCAGTCTCAATCTCAAATGGTTGTTGCAGATCGAGCAAGGAGAGTAATGGAGTTGAGCACAAGTGATGTTTTAGATCATCGAATGCTCATTGTTGTTCCTTCCCCCACATGAATGTGGCCCTACCACTTCCCTTGGTCACCTGGTTGAGGGCCCATGCAATATGGGAGAATCCCGACACGAATTGACGGTAGAAATTGGCTAGTCCCAAGAAGCTCCAAATCTCGATTAGTGTGGTCGAGGCTGGATAGTCATGGATGACTTGGATCTTAGTTGGATCAACATGTAACCCATGCTCATCAACAATGTAGCCCAGGTATTGGACCATGTTTATGCCAAAAGAGCATTTTTTCAAGTTGGCATAAAGCTTGTGCTGTTGCAGAGTGCTCAAAACCCGTTGAATATGCCGCATGTGCTCCTCCCACGTTCTTCTGAAGATGAGGATTTCATCCAAATATACTACCACAAAGGAGTTGGTGAAGGGTCTCAATACATCATCCATCAACCTCATGAACGTGGATGGTGCATTTGTTAAGCCAAAGGACATGACTAGCCATTCGTAGAGACCTTCTTTAGACTTGAAGGTTGTCTTCCAGACAATAGTTGGTTCGATGGCAACCTGGTGGTAGCCAGACTTCAGGTCAATCTTGCTGAAGAAATTTCCCCCCTTGAGTTGGTTAAGAAGGTCATCAATCCTAGGAATGGGGTAGCGGTTCCTGACTGTAATTTTGTTTAAGGCTCTGTAATCAATGCAGAGTCGCCAAGTCCCGTCCTTCTTCTGCACTAGTACAATCAAGCTTTCGCAAGGGGAGGAGATGGGTCTGATGTGCCCTTTTTGAAGAAGCTCTTGGATCTAACGCTTGATTTCGTCATTCTCCATTAGCGAGTGACAATAGACTAGTCCATTAGGTAGAGGTGCATCGGGTGTCAGATCAATTGGATGCTTGACTTGGCAGTGTGTTGGTACCCCTGTAGGTGAGGCGAAGATCTCTCTGTATTCTTCCACGATCCTGTCCACTTGCTTCTCCTGCAAAGAGAGACATTGTGTAGAGGCCACGGATGTGGCGGCGACCTTCTGCTTACTGTGAGCACAGATCACAAAGATGACAAACTTCTCGGTCTGTGAAATGACCTTATTGCATTTCTTAGCAGATATTAAAGAAATAGCAGTGGGCGATGCCACCTCTAGGATCTTGTACAATTGTCTACCAAAAGTGATAATAACACTGCGGGGTCTAGACTCATACACAACATGACACTTCCACAAATATGGTTGTCCTAAAAGAACATCACAAACTTCAAGGGGAGCAATATCACACAGTACCTCATCTTTGAAAGGATTGATGTCGTAGGGAAAATGACATTGTTGGCTAACACATAGATCTCTTCCTTGATGAAGCTAGTCGATGGTGTAGGGCTACGGGTGCGATGTCGTTGGCAGGTCCAGTCGCTTGATGCCTCTGATGAAATAAGGTTCTTCTAACTACCGCTGTCGACAATGAAATGAATCGGAGCTCCCTTGACCCACATCTGCAAGTGAAAGGGGAGTTCCCCTTCCTCTGGTTCTTATGGTTTGCTTGGACGGACTTTGGTGATAGCGACCGTGGCACTAGGTTCAACATTGATAATTCACTTCCCTCCTTTAGGATTTGACTCAAAATCTGAATCGGCCTCTGACTCATAAGCCTTCAGCTCGGCCATGAGGGACTGCTTGGAGCAACATTCCTTAGTGTTGTGCCAAGGACTTTTATGGTACTCACACCATTTTCCCATGTCCTTCTTCGTCTTCTCGTTGCCCTTTTTGTGTTGCGGCTTGGATGGATTGTCCTAAGGGAGGCCATCTCAACTTGGTCCCTTGCTGTGTGGGTTGGGGTTTCCTTTGCCCTGCTTCGATTGTGAGGGGTTTGCAGATCCAAACTCTTGCCATTTCTGCTTAAATTTATGCTTGATCTTGACAGCATATCTATAAGTCGTGCCCAATGAGGTGATGTCCAGGAACTCCATTTATGTTTGAATGTATCTATGCAAACAACCATGGTATTTGAGCACTAGATGATGCTCAGAATATTTGATACCCAATTTGGTGCGCAGGGTATGGAAAATATTGGTTAAATCTGATACTAGTTGGTCCCTTTCTTGACGTAGGGTGGTCCATCCGGTGTATTGGTCCTCGTAGCTTCCAATAGTGTAGTACTATTCTTTAATGGCGTCCCGGAAGGAATCCCATGTAGGGGCCACCACAAAAATTGTAGATTCCTCCATGACCTTTGCTCAAAGTAAGTATCCCACCAGTCTTTAACATGGGGAACAACCTTGAGGATTGCAAAAGTGATCTTTTCCCTATCGAAAAAATTGTGGACTGAAAAATATCCTTCGAGCAGATTCAACCATTTATCTACAACATATGCATCTATCAGTCCTTCAAATAATGGAATATCAAAATTTACCTGTACCTTGAAGGGGGTTGCATGGCCGCTTGATGAAGATGCTTCTCCCGTGGGAAACCATCAAAGGATCTGCGCAAAGTTGTCCATCATTCTATTCCTTTGTTGCGCAAGGGATTCCTCGAGCAACATTTTAATAGGATATCCTACTCCATCATATTTCTTTTCATCTTCCATGGGTTGTTGTCGAACTCGGCGCGACCGATATGGTAATGGCTTGATTGGTTTGAGTCCCAACTTCTTGTATCCAGACCTTGTCAGGGACATGCACGAAGAACAATAAATGAAGAGAAGACCGCTCTGATACCACTGATTCGGATTTAGGAGTGGAACGAACTGATTAACAGACTGAGTACAATAAACACAGAGATAGGAAGAATAACACAAATATCCAGTGAACAATATCTTCTATTAAATAATGAAATAGGCTGAAACTGTAAAACTGCATAACTGAAACTTGCTCGAATGGTGGTAGTTATCTCCGAGAAGAGATGTGGCTGCTACACGCATCCGTCTAAGAAAAATGGATTACAATGAGGCTCCAGAGGCCCTTTTCATATTACTCATGAATGCCAAAACCATAGACATCCAAAAACCTAACCCTAGAAGGTGAAATGCCAAAAGTCATGTGGGACCTATGGGTAAGTTGGTGTAATTTGGTACCTTAACTTCCTAGGGTCGTAATTTTTGCATACAACCTCTGTTTTAGGCACGTGATAGCCCATTGGAAAGGTCTTTAAGAGAAATACACATTCCACCATCATACTCTGACTCCGTCTATAGTCTAACTATGGCGAGCCAAGAAAACAATGTTTAGGGCCCCAAAACAACCCTGAAAGTACAACAAGATGTTCTGACATGAAAACATACAAAATAAGCCAGTTGGATTAGGTGAGAGGCCACTCGTATCCACTTGGAGAATGTGTGGGGCTTCAGACAAGCCCATAAATGTAGAAATCACAATTATAAAGCAATACAAAAGGACATGCTGAACAAAAATGGACACGAGGAGCTGGTTGGAATAGGTGGGTGGCCACCAATATCCACCTGGATCATCTGCAACTCTTCTTGGGTGAGAGCCTCTTCTAGTGACCTCTGTGTCTCCCATTTCACTTCTTCCCAGATATGGGCCTCCTCCAATGCCCTTTGTGTCACCAGTTGCACTTCTTCATGGATTTGATCCTCCTTGAGTGATCTCTGTGTTGCGTGCTACAACTCTTCACATGCTCTTTCTTCGTCAATAGCTCTCTACACATCGCACATAAGATATTTCTATTGGGCATCATTAAACTTAGGAGGGCATTGTGTTGCCTTTTTTATCTTCCCCTCCGACTTCTAAACTAAGCTCTCATCCTGCTTGCAGTCCCTTCCTGTTTTTTCTCCTCCTCGGGTTACCACCCGAACATTGGCTTCTCCATATTTCTTCTTATTTTTGTGCCATATTGCAATGCGTCTTATTTTCTTCCCACTTCATCACTAATTTGGTACATTCCTCTACGACATGTTCAGGACTATAGAAGTATGCACAAAGCACGCTCGGTTTGGTACAAAACCTTGATACATGACCAATTTATCCACAATTGAAGCAAGTGGGGGGTCTACCTCCCGCTCCGCCATATCCTCGGTCGTGACTGCGCCCATATCCACATCTGAGACCTCTTTGGTATCCACCACTTTCAACATCACCATGATCACCACCCTTTTGTTCTTCCTACACTCGAAATGCATCATGGGTATTGTTGGGAGGCCGCTTAGGCCCTTGTAATGTCATCATACTTTAATATATAAGTAAATATAGGAATACATATGTAATAAGGATAAATACGTAAGTAAGTACAATAATGTCACATAAAGGATCTTAAGGAATGATTAGTTGGAGCGGGTTCAACCGCTCCAACCATCTCTCATATATATTTATACCTTCCCAATTACTTTCTTCTCTCATGAGTGTGTGTGTGTTGTGCTTATAATGTAGTCTCTCTGTGAATGTCGTTGTAATCCACAATATTAAAACAATGGAGTCATTGCCTCCTTCATCCGGCTGGGTGACAACAACGACGGATGGGGGTTGGTAAGATGGAGAGATAAGAGGATCGATTGCTGCTCGTAAATGATGATCTATGTTGCTCACTGGTTGATTGCCTATTGATTGAAGATGTTCGCGAAACGTGGATGCTGCTAAAGAAGAGATGGATTGCTCGTGGATTGTTGCTTATATATATATATATATATATATGAAGAGAAAGGAAGAATCCTCAATCTGATATATTGAAAATGTTCCCGGAATGTTGATGTTGTGTGTTGGTCGATTTCTCCTGAATGTTGGATGTTGAAGATGCAAGCAATATTTGACCGTGCTTGAAGAATTGACAAAATTGTTGCTCATGGATGATGCATAAAAGTTTTCTTCATGACAATGCCATCATAAATTACAACCCTGCACAAGGAAAGGCGACCGAAAGAATCTTGTTGTTGCCAACTAGGTCGAAAATGAAAGATTGTGTGATGCTTTGTTGACACCAAAATAAATCTACAAATGGAAGAATATAATCTAATCAAGGGATTGCATTGAAAGGTTCAATCAAGATGATTGTCGATGGACCAATAAATGAATTTTCAAATTAATTTTCACTGGTCGGATGCCATTGAAATAACGTGACCAGGAGATTTTGATGTTCCACACTCTACTTAGCAGTCGAATCTACAAGAGGGTTTGTAGTTCCCAGGACAACATGTGCTGAAAAGGAATAAGACACTCACACGATTTATGTATTGATATGAGAATACAGATGCGTTTTCACTGGCTTACGAAGAAAATCCATCACCAATAACTGGCTTGTGAAGCCATCATTGTAATTACCAGTCACTCAGCCTCGCTCTTACTCCATCATTCCCAATGTATTCTCTCATCATGGCTACTACAAAATCAGTACAGAGATGGCCAAAGGAAGCTCTCATGGTTTTCCCTACAACTGATAATTGCGTGGTCTCGAAAAAATGCTGACCAAACAAGAGAAGCTCAAGAAATCAATTTTTACAACACTCGAAGTGTCTGTAGGAGATATGTTCGACTCCTTTCATTAGGAGAATAATATAAAGCGAAATAAATTATTCAATTTAATGCTAGTTCAGTCCAAAACCAAAAACAAAATTTCACTGTGCGGCCATCGACGAATTTCAACAAATCGAGGGAACACGACAACAACAAAAGTCATATGCAGTCTACGGGCATAAATGAATCAGGTCGAATCGACTAGTACATCTGTTGAAAGTCGAAAATAAGTCGAAGACCGACCAAATATCACCGATTTCTTACACGAGCATTACTGAGGAGTCAAATAATTTTAAACAGTCAATCTCTTTTCTGGAAGAAATATAAGCCAATCATGGAGCTCTGTTATGAATGTCGAATGACTTGGAGACAACCCAATACCCATTCGAGGCATGTCGATCAACTGACTAGAAAAAAAAATAGTGTCTGCCATGTGCATGGATGGTCGATCTCATCATGAGCAAAACATCATCGACAATGATTAGTAGAATATGGGTATTGCCTAGAAATTTGAATCGACTGAACAATGTTTGAATTACACTACGGGTCATATCAAAGGGTCACTCTAAGTTTAAGGAAAAGTGGCACTCTATGGAATCATTGTAAGTTGAGTCTTATGATGTATTACATGAAGGATAATCATTCTAGTTTATGTTTATCGACTTAAAATTAGTCAAGTCAACTCGACTTATGGTCGAGTTGAAGGATAATTTGAGTCGAGTACATATATATGATTTTTTATTTAATATAAAAATTGAGTTAGAAATGGAGCTTAAAGAAGGGAGGGGTTAAATGTGAGTCTTTTTTGAAGGCAGACGATCCCCTCCATTTATGTAATGCAAGTCGATTTTTCACTGATGAGTTCACCAACATCAATCGATACTTAATCGACAGCATGAAGTCAAGTCCTACATGAAAAGTTTCTTGTAAAGTCTTAGAGTCGGTTAGTCATCCTTCATATAATAATACAAGACTCCATATATTGCCATAGAATTGAAGCAACATAACTATATAGTGACTTGACATAGACACAGAACATATGAGCATGAATTGAGAATTTTGCAACAACAAATGATGAGCAACAGAGCAATGACTAAGCACTTGAATAAAAAATTGAGCATCGACAGAGGAAAATTTTGCAGCAGCTAAGTCAACAGAGCACTTATGATGAGTAGCGGTCGAAGGCATTCAAGAGAGACGTTTTACACAGACGAAGCGCTTAAATAAAATATGATGACAAGAACACTGAATTGATTGATCCCCTGAGAACAAGAGTTGCAGGATAGTTTTTGGGTCATGACAACAAAAGAATGGTATGAGTGGCCGATAAAGTAGACCCTTTTTTATCCCATATCAAGAATCCTCCAAGAGCGACAACCTAACATAGCACGTGAGTAGTCTAGGTTTGAATTGAGCAACCAAATAGGAAATAACAACAGCCAGTGCGGATCTTGAAAGAAAGTTGATAGAGGAACACAGATCATGGAGATCGAGGAGATGGGACTGTAATATATAGTCACTTAGGTACTTCTGCAAAGTTGGGCAACGGGATCGTACATCGCCCCACTCTCGACATATCTTGCACCATTTCGACTGTCCAGTTGGGAATGGACCTGACGCCCTCGTCGCCACATAATTCAGAAGTGCAGGGCACTCATCCCTTGGATGCCCTTCATCACGACATGTGGTACACCAAACATGCTCGTGCATGACTTTTTTATTTTCCATATCTTGCAACTGCATCGTCAGATTGGCCAGTTACGATTACACCTGCGCCAATCCTGTCAATGTCTCTTCCCCACTTGGTGTAGCTTCTAGACGCATTCAATTTCTACCGTCTCTACGTGAGTCATCACCTTTTGTTGGGTGAGCGGGACTCGTGTTGAAATATTGTAACTGCAAAGAGTATTCTATTTATTATTGATGTATTATTCATTATATCAATCCCCTTTTGTGGATTGATCATGTTGGGAATTATAAATGACCAAATCCCCTTTTGAGGATTGGTCAAACCCTAATTGCAATATGCTAAATGAGAAGTCGGCCCCCAGAATATATTAAAGTGGTTATAACCACCCAGAATGAGAAGTCGGCCCTGCCAATGAAAAGACACCTCAATTCAACACCTACGAGATTGTATAAATATGAGAGGCTAGCGCCTCATTTTCTCATTCACTTGCTTGTTCATCAGAGCGCAAGTTTGGAGCTATAGTTAGAAGAAGGAAGAGAGAGAGAGAGGCACATACTTGGGAGAGGACTTTCTATATTGTTTGGTTTATTCTCTTGGCATTGTATTGACTTTTTATATTAAGGAAGTTTTTACTGGGTTTTCTCCCCCATGAGGGTTTCCCAAGATAAATGATGTGTCTTTTGTGATTGTGTATTTCTTAGTGATCCTATATATGCTATGGTTATCTAGTGAATTGAAAAGAAACCTAATAATGGCTTAAAATCTAACATGGTTTCAGAGCTAAGCTGAAGAGAGCATCTTTCATGAGAAGAAGAAAAACGTCACTATTGTCGTACATGAAAATTATAGATTTTTATTTAAGAAGAATTTCAGCCCCAAAACCATCTAGAAAAGTGCACCCTACCTCAAGGAACACTTTGGCATCTTCAGCGCACCTTTTCATTGGCTAGATCTCCCGAAAAGTCAAGCCCTAGTTTTCACCAGTACCAAAAGTACCAAAAAACCAGAAGTACCAGGAAACCAGAAGTACCAGGAAACCAGAAGTACTAGAAAACCAGAAGCACCAATCCAGAAATCCACTGGTCAAGTTTGAAGGGGTAAAATTTGGATTTTCTGAAATCTAACTACACCAGGATACTCACCTTAGCCAAGCGCACCTCTTGGTAAGTTCAGAATTCAATTTTAAGAATTTTCATTTTTTGGTCATTTTCCAAGCTTCAGGTAAAAGATGTCCGCAAGCACTAAGCTTGTTGACAAGCTAGAAGGTGTGGAAAACTTTCATGCTTGGAATTATAGGATTAGACTGATTCTTGAAGAGAATGACCTAGCAAGATTCGTTAAAGAAGATGTACCAGAACCCGCCGACGCTGTAGATAAAGCAAAACACCAAAATGACACAATTAGGGCCAAAAGAATCATTGCGGATTCTATCAAAGATCACTTGATTCGTCAAGTGTCTTCAAAGAAGACTCCAAAATAAATGTTTGATGCCCTAACCAGGTTATATGAAGGAAAGAACATAAATCGAAAGATGAATCTAAGAACTCAACTTAAGAATACAAGGATGCAGAAAGGAGAATCGATCCAGGAATATTTCTCCAGAATATCAGAATTCAAAGAACAAATAGAAGCAATTGGAGATAATATAGACGAAGATGAACTCATAATGACAACCCTTAATGGTCTCACAAGACCATGGGATGCATTCATCCAAACTGTTTGTGCCAGAAAGGAGAAACTGCAATTTGACAGTCTTTGGGAAGAATGTATTCAAGAAGAATCAAGGGTAGCTAACTAAGAAGCTTTACCATCAAGAGATGAAGATCAAGCCCTAGCTACTCACACCAAAGGAGGAAGAAATAAGTCTTACTTCCAGAAAGAAAATCATAAAGAGTCTCACCCCCAAAACAAATTCATACATAAAGAATCTCAACCAAGGAGTTTCCAGAAGTTTCAGAAAGGACAAAGAAAAGGAAAATATTTCTCATCCTACGAATGTTACCATTGTGACAAAATGGGACATATCGTGAAACATTGTCCAGCTAGATGAGAAGAATACAAGAAGAAAAACAAGAGGTATCATGCCCATGTAGTTGAAGATTAAGAGCCACCCACAAAGATGGTAAAAGAACGAATTGAAGACTATGTCTTATTCTTGGCCCTCTCAAGATCAATATCACCTGGTGAGGACACGTGGCTCATTGATAGTGGTGCTTCCAAGCACATGACAGATCAAAGAGGCATTATCTCTTGCCTTTTAGAAAATAAGTTTTCTCAGAAAGTTACACTTGGAGATGATTATCAATACCCCATCAAGGGAGTAGGAGAATCAAATTACAAGCTTAATTCAAGGACTCCAATGAAGAGGAAGGACGTACTATATGTACCAGGTTTGAAAAAGAAATTACTCTCCATATCAGCTTTAGAAAAGAAAGGCTTCAGAGTTGCCTTGATAGATGGAGAAGTTCTTATGTGGGCCAAAGGAAAAACCATGGAAGAAGCAATCGTTATTGGAAAAGAAGAAGGTGGCTTGTATAAGCTAAAGGGTCACTCAGAAGCAGCCATGACCCACTCCATTGAGAATCCATGTGAACTTTGGCATAGAATATTAGCCCACATCAACTACAAGGCATTACCATATGTAAGGAAGGAAGTCACAGGTCTACCAGAGCTCAAGGTTGACCATGAAGGTGTGTGCAATGGATGTGCACAAGGGAAGAACATCAAGAACCCTTTTCCAAAAAGAGATAATAAAGCAGAAGGAGTCCTAGAACTCATTCACTCAGATGTGTGTGGCCCAATGCCATCACCCTCCATCAGTGAGTATGTATACTATGTATCTTTTATTGATGACTATTCTTGTAAAACCTGGGTTTACTTTTTGAAATCAAAAGATGAAGTGTTCAGTAAATTCAAGGAATTCAAAGCCTTGATAGAGAATCTTTCTGAAAGAAAGATCAAGATACTCAGGTCAGATAATGGAGGAGAATACACCTCAAAAGAGTTTGTAAACTTTTGCAAAGATGTCGGGATCAAGAGGGAGATCACCACTCCCTACAATCCTCAACAAAATGGTGTAGCAAAAAGGAAGAACAACACTATAATGGAAGCAGTGAAGACCATGATCCATGATCAAGATATTCCAATGTGCTTATGGGTAAAAGAAGCAAAAACAATAGTATATGTACAAAATAGATTGTCCCATAGTGCACTTGGGTTCAAGACCCCAGAAGAGATGTTCTCTAGAAAGAAGCCAGAAGTAATCCATCTCAAAAATTTGGCTGCCCAATATTTGTACATATTCCAAAAGAGAAGAGATCCAAGCTGGACCCTTCAGGAAAGAAGGGAATATTTGTTGGATATTGTGAGGTCTCCAAGGCCTTCAGAGTTTATATACCAGGTTACCATCATATTGAGATCAGTAGGGATGTAACCTTTGATGAAGATGCAACACTCAAGAAATCAAGAAGATGCCAGCTTGAAGAAGGATATGAAGAGGAACCTATAGCTCCCAGAGTTACAGAACCAGTGAGGGAAGTCATAGCTTCCCCCGATGTGGAGATTCTAGAAGATCATGACATAGTATAATCTCAAGAACCTCCCCAGATGACGATCTCCCACAAGAGAAATCCAGCCTAGGAAGTTATTCAAGATGGAGAGAAGTACGATGTTCGTGAAGTAACCATGAGACAAGTGAAGAAACCAAAGCCAGTCTCCAGTTATATGGCTTTGATGTGTGATATCTTAGAGAAGGAGCCTACCTGCTTTGAAGAAGCCATTCAGAAGAAAGAATGGGCAGATGCCATGAATGAAGAATACCAATCCATTATAAAGAATGATGTATGGGAAATAGTTCCCAGACCGAAGAGAAAGGATGTGGTATCTTCCAAATGGCTCTTCAAAATAAAACATGTTGTTGATGGAAGTATTGAGAAATATAAAGCAAGGTTTGTGGCTCATTGCTTTTCCCAAAAGGAAGGCATTGACTAGGAAGAGACATTTTCTCCTGTATCCAGATACACTTCGATCACAACCATCATAGCCCTTGCAGCTAAGATGAAGTGGAAGTTACACCAGATGGACATGAAAACTGCCTTCTTGAGTGGTGTCATTGAAGAAGAAGTGTATATAGAACAAACTCAAGGATTTGAAGTTGAAGATAGGAAGACTCATGTCTGCAAGTTGAAGAAGGATCTGTATGGATTGAAGTAAGCTCTTAGAGCTTGGTATGGAAGGATTGACAGTTTTCTAACAAGCTTGGGATTTACCAAGAGTAAAGAAGATTCTAACCTTTATTAAATGTTATGAATGATGAGCCTATTATATTGTTGATGTATGTGGATGACTTATTCTTAACTGGAGAAGAAAAGCTCATCACTGAATGTAAGAAGAAGCTCGCTGCAGAATTTGAGATGAAAGACCTTGGCCTAATGCACTATTTCTTAGGTCTTGAGGTATGGCAGAGCCCAGAGAGGATCTTCCTTAACCAAGGGAAGTATGCAGTTGAAATACTGAAGAGATTTGGTATGTTGGAGTGCAAGTCCATGAATACACCCATGGAAACAAAGTTGAAGCTCCTGGTTGACTCTTCGTCGGAATTGATTGATGCTACACTATATAGACACATCATTGGATCGTTGATGTATCTGACGAACACCAGGCTAGATATATGTTTTGTCATGAACACCTTGAGTCAGCTTCTGGTAGAACCCATACATGTTCACTAGTTGCTGCAAAACATGTGATGAGGTACCTTAAGGGTACATTAGATTGTGGTCTTAGTTATGATGGAGATCATGACTTCAAACTGAGTGGATATACTGATTCAGATTGGTCTGGAAGTGTCTTTGATAGAAAGAGCACTTCAGGATGTTGTTTCAGTCTGGGGTCAGCCATGATCTCATGGTAGAGTAGAAATCAATCAAGCATTGCTCTCAGCACAACAGAAGCATAATACATTGCTGCATGTTCTGCCAATTGTGAAGCCATATGGCTTTGAAAGTTGTTGACAGGTCTATTCGATCTAGAGATGGAAGAAACCTTGATCCTATGTGATAGCCAGAGTTGTATAAAGATGACCGATAACCCTGTGTTCCATGACAAGTCAAAACAAATAGAGATCCGATATCATTACATCCGTGACATGGTGTAGAGAGGAGCCATAAAGCTCTAATATGTTAGCATGGATGAACATGTTGCTGATGTGTTGACCAAGCCTCTATCTCTTGTAAAGTTTGAGCACTTTAGAGATAAGATTGGTGTAGTCCGTAAGGACCTCCCTTGAAAGGGTGAGTAGTGTTGTGATGCTAGCCCCATGATGATGAGCCAACCTAGTGTTGTGATGCCAGCCTTATGCTGATGATGTGCCAGCTTAGTGTTGTGATGCCAACCTCGTGTTGATGATGTGCCAGCCTTGTGTTATGATGATGTGTGAGCCTAGTGTTGTGATGCCAACATCATGCTGATGATGTGCCAGGCTCGTGTTGTGATGATGTGCTAGCCTAGTGCTGTGATGCCAACCTTGTGCTGATGATGTGCCAACCTCATGCTGTGATGATGTGACAGCCTCGTGCTGTGATGATGTGTGCCAACTTTGTGTTGTGATGATGTTTCCAGTCTCGTACTATGATGCCAACTTCATGCTAATGATATTGTGTTTCTAGTCTTGTACTGTGAGGCCAACTTCATGCTGATGATATTGTGTAGCTAGCTTCATGCTGTGATGCCAGTTTCGTGCTGAAGACTCTTAGCCTAGTGCTGATGTTGACGATGCTCCAACCTTTGTGTTGTGTTGTTGTTTCCATTGATTATGAGAAAAACTTCTGATGATTTATAGATATGCCAGTCAATGTTCCAAGATGTTGTTGATGATGATGCCCTCTCTCTCGCCTGATGTTGTTGTAGAATACCCTTCTTGTTAAGGGGGAGTGTTGACATAAAGAGAATTCTATTTATTATTGATGTATTATTCATTAGAGAAATCCCCTTTTGTGGATTGATCATGTCGGGCATTGTAAATGACCAAATCCCCTTTTGCGGATTGGTCAAACCCTAATTATAATATGCTAAATGAGAAGTCGGCCCCCAAAATATATTAAAGTGGTTATAACCACCCAGAATGAGAAGTCGACCCTGCCAATGAAAATACACCTCAGTTCAACACCTACAAGATTGTATAAATAAGAGAGGCCAACGCCACATTTTCTCATTCACTCACTTGTTCATCAGAGAGCAAGTTTGGAGCTACAGTTGGAGAAGAAGGAAGAGAGAGAGAGGCACATACTTGGGAGAGGACTTTCTATATTGTTTTTTTTATTATCTTGGAATTGTATTGGCTATCTATATTAAGGAAGTTTTTGCTGGGTTTTCTCCCTCATGAGGGTTTCCCAGGATAAATGATCTGTCTCTTGTGATTGTGTATTTCTTAATGATCCTATCTATGCTATGGTGATCTAGTGAATTGAAAAGAAACCTAATAATAGCTTAAACTCTAACAACTCAGATATGGGGAATCAACCCTACAATAAACCAATATCTGTGTTGCACGAACTGGATTTGGAACGTCGTCCTATCCAATAAAATCTTTAACAGTTGGACATAATCCCACACGGTTTCTCCTTGTTGTTGCTTAATCTCTTTGATCTCAATAATACACTAAGATTTAGACTTGGGATTTTGAAATTCCTTCAGTAAATCCCTCTTGGTCTCTGTCAAATACCTCATCTATCATGTTGGCTTAGTGGCCTTGTACTTCATGTACCACACCAAGGCTCTATCCCTGAACATGGTTTCTAGTTGCATGATCTTTGTTGCTTCATCTGTGATTCTTTTCACAGACCAAATTAATTCGCACGTGAACCAATTTTTTTCTGCATCATCTTTTCCTATTTCTTGGAATATGAGTAGCCTTAGGGTGTTATCATGATTCCCCATTGTCACTCTCAAACCAACTCCTCTAATTTGACTGCTAGTTTCCAAACTCCTTGCTATTGATAATTCTCTCGGTGAAGTGGTATTGGATTCACCTTCTTCTTGACTCGTCTCTTCTGCTTTATCTTCTTCTACTCTTTCTCCTACTCCAATTGCTTCACTATTTGTTGTTCTTTCTTCTTGATTACAAATGCGGAAGGGGGGTAGTTCCATCTTCTTTTGACATTTCTTGTGAGGGGACCCAAAGAGTTGCCTACTTGAAGCCGCTCAAGAACATCCACAATCACCAATTATTCTCCCCCACCACTAGGGGATCCTATATCTTCCTTTCGTTCTCCCGTGCCTCTACTCTATGCCTCATCCTCTTTTGAGGTTTCGGCCCCTGGGGTTTGGACTTCATCACATGGGCCCCTAGTGTTAGAAAAATAGGATTGAAGAGCAATAAAATAAAAGAAATGCAGAAATAAAACACAGAAGATACACAATACAATAGAGACACAGATATACGCGGTTCACCCAATGTGAGCTATGTCCACCAGAGAAATCGCTAGGTGCTTCCTTTATTATGATCTAGCAAATGAAAGGATACAACCTAAAACATATCCATTATAACTTCATCTTCTTACTCTCACAATCTCCTCTCTCAGAATACAATATACACATTCATTTATCATCACAATACAATTCCCTCATACATAAAAAAGGGTTTCCTTCTAGGGAAAAAAAACCTAACATAACTTATACCATCAGATCTATGACCTTATAATTAATTGTTCAGATTGACTACGAAATTACAATATTTGAATTTCATTAAAAAAAATTGGCCAAGAATTGTGTATCCTACAGTTTCTTTGACCTACATATGAACTAGGAAGATAATCAGGCTCCACAACCAACAATCTTCCACTTGGATACTGATCACAACAACTCCATTGTTGTTGTAGCTATCATCACACAATATGTACTAGTCCAAATCCCAAGACAAGTAAAAGAGATTGGTGTAAAAATCAAGATATCTTATCACTATCACCTCACTGGGAAATCCCCACTTTTAGGAATAAAAGAAAGTCTACTCCAAGGGAGGTATCCTCGGTGGCCTAAAGGGCTAGGTAGACTAAGGTTGTGTTAATAAATACCCCCCTCTCATTGGTCACCAAAGTCAACAAATTCCACGTTTGAGAAATTTGAGGCAAAGAAGTGTAATTTGTGTACCTACTTGGAACAAGAACAACAAAGCATATATATATGGCAATTTCACATACAAAAATGATAGAAAAGCCTCCAAAGACTATAGGCAATGCAATTATATGATGGATGAAGCAAAATTACAGTTAGATGCCGATTTATAACAGACAAAAGTAAATTGTAACGACCACAAGAATTAGTGCTCATAATTTCTAGAAAAGATAGTGAAAATTGAGCATATATCAAGTATAATGTTTAACAATTGTCACAAGCAAGGTCTGAGTAAGTTATCTATGAGTTAGCTTAGTGTATGCAAAAAATTGCAGCAATTAATATGGTTGTAGCAATGTTTTGCAACAACAACAAGTAGATTAGTAATCTAGGCTAAACTATGGTTAGAGATAGTTAGTAAAATCTTAGGAGAATAGTGTTTGATTTTTTGATCAATCCTTCAACAAGAGAGAAGTGAGAATTGGTGCCTTTTAAGGCTTATGGAGTCAATTATATCAACACAATAACTTGGAGAAAATAAATGATTATACTTGTCTAAGATATAACAAGGTGGAAGCTTGAGGAGTAGCACCTTAAGTCCTCAAGTACCAAGCCTCAAAGAGTAAATTCAACTAGGGTGTAGGCACTTCTAGGCCCTAGTGATTTCTCTTCTTCTTAGACTCTTGAAATATATTTTATGCAACAAGAACTAGACAAATCTTCTAAAGTGCTAGCATGTTAGGGTTCTAGAAGTTTGTCTAGACAAGATCTTCTTAGGGAAAACTTAGCAAATAAAGAGAAAGAAAGAATCTCCTTATGTTTCTTACTCCTAGGGTTTCAATCAAGAAATTTCACAATCTTAAATATGAACAAGTAAACATACCATAAAAATTTATCATGAAATGAAAATTACAGATTTACCTACTTCACCAAGAATAATCAAGCACAAAACCCTAGATTGCCGAAGATTCCACCAAGAAATGATCCAAGAATCATCCACATTTGATCCAGGTGGATATCGGTAGCCACCCACCTTTTCCAACTGTCTCAAAACAGTTTTCGGACAATTTTGGCAATTTACTATTTTTAGCAGTTTTAACTTCCAGGGCCATTTTGAGGGTCTAAATGAAGGTTTTTCGAGATCGAGCTTCTCGATGATAGCCAAAGGTATGATTGAGCCCACAAAATGAATCTCCTCGATGATACCTTTCCAACAGGATATCATACGCCTAAAATGGAGAAAGCATGCAAAAGTTACCACCCCGGGAAGTTGATGTACTAACTTACCCAAACGGGGCCCACATGACTTTTGGAGCTTCATCTCCTAGGGTTAGGTTTTTGGTTGTCTAGGGTTTTTGGCATTCTTGTTTATGGTAAAAAGGCCTTCAAAGCCTCATTTTAATGATCTTCTTGTGAATGAGCACAACCGTCACATGCCTTCTCAGAGATAAGCCACCACCATTCCAACAAGCTTGTTTCCGTTGCATTTTACAGTTTCAGCTTATTTCCTTATTGAATAGAAAACCGGTTTTACTGTATCTCTATTATTTTGTGTTAAGCACCTGTTAATAATATGTAGTCATTTCATTCTGCTCATAAAATCTGAATCAAAGGTATCAGAGCCGTTTTCTCCTTGTCGTCTTAATGCATGTCCCCAACAAGGTCAGAGTACAAAGAGTTGGGTCTCGAGCTTGTTTCTCTTGAGGACAAAAGCTCTCGCACACCCAAGCGACCTCTCATGGTAGGAGAAAAGAAAGATGATAGGACATGAGATCCTTTCAAACTGTTTATTGAGGAAGCCCTCATGCAACAAAGGAATGAGATGATGGATAGTTTCACGCAAATCCTTCGGTAGCTACCAACAAGTGACACATCTTCTTTGAGCGGAGGTGCCACCCCCTTCAAGGTACAAATAAAATTCGATATTCCTATATTTGAAGGTCAGATAGATGCAGATTCTGTAGACAAGTGGTTGAATCTACTAGAAGGGTATTTTTCTGTCCATGACTTTTCGAATAGAGAAAATATTACTTTTGTGCTCCTCAAAGCCGTTCCCCATGTCAAAGATTGGTGGGAAAATTTTTGCGAGCAAAAGGAAACAGAGGAACCCTCATTATTTACAGTCACGACAACCTGGGATTCCTTCAGGGATGCTATTAAGGAACAATACTACCCTGTCGGAAGTTATGATGACTTGTATACCAAATGGACCACACTACAACAAGAAAGAGACGAAGCAGTGCTAGATTTCACGAATATCTTTCATACCTTGCGCACCAAGCTGGGTATCAAAGATTCAGAGTGACATATGGTGCTTAAGAATCATGGTTCTCTACATAGATACATCCTGACCAAAATGGGAATTTTGCACATTTCATCCTTGGGCGCGACCTACCGATATGCTGTCAAAATTGAGCAGAAGCTCAAACAAAAGTCGCGACAATTTGGGCCTGGGAACCCCTCACAACAAAAGCTAGGAAACGACAACCCCAACCCATAGAACAAAGGATAGAGCAAATATGGACAGTATCAGGACAACCAGTTCAAGCTGCAAGCAAAGAAGGACACCAGAAAGACAAAGAAATATACCGAGAAGTGGTGCGACTTCCATAAGAGCCCTTGGCATAACACTGCTGACTTCCGCTCAAAGCAGTCGCTGGTGACCAAAGTAAAAGCCTCTGAATCAAATGCAAGTTCAGACTCTAAGACAGAACCAAAAATGGGAAGATGGATCATTGATGCAGAACCTAGTGCCATCGTTGCTACCACCAAGCTTCAGCCTAGTGANCAGTCGCTGGTGACCAAAGTAAAAGCCTCTGAATCAAATGCGAGTTCAGACTCTAAGACAGAACCAAAAATGGGAAGATGGATCATTGATGCAGAACCTAGTGCCATCGTTGCTACCACCAAGCTTCAGCCTAGTGAACCAGATAAGCTAGAAGAAGGAGAACGCCTCTTCCATTCACAGATGTGGGTAAAAGGCACCCTGCTGCACTTCATCGTGGATAGAGGTAGCTAGAAGAACCTCATATCAGCAGAGGTCGTCAAGCGATTGGCCCTGCCGACAACACCGCACCCACAACCGTACAGCATTGGATGACTCCGCCAAGGAAGCGATCTCTGCATCAGCCAACAGTGCTGACTGTCGTATGACATCAAGCCCTTCAAGGTTGAGGTATTGTGTGATGTTGCTCCTCTCGAAGTTTGTGATGTGCTTTTGGGCCAACCTTATTTATGGAAACATTATGTTGTATATGAGTCTAGGCCTCATAGTGTTATTATTACTTTGAACATGAAATTGTACAAGATACCCAAGGCAGTCCCACCTAGTGCTATTTCCTTGATCTCTGCTAAGCAATGCATGAAGGTCATCTCTCAGACGGGGAAGTGTTGGCCCTTGATCAAGTTTTGGGAGATCCTTGGTCAAGTTTGACCTATTTTGGGACTTTGATAGCCTATCGAAGGTGAAGCGCAAGACAAAGTAGAGATCACAGGATCTCGGCCCCTTTTTGGGATTTGGGATTATGTAACGGGTATGGGGATGTCGGCCCATGGGTTTACCCATGTTTAGGCCTATTTTGTAAATTATAAATAAATGTCTAGGCAATGTAAGGAGAGACATATAGATATATCTGTGTGATATTGGGCTAAGTGATAAGTATGGATTGTAGATGCTTTGTGCATACTATGTGAGACTTGCAGAGCTACGTGCAAGTAATTATAAGAAGGCTTGGTGTTGTACCCTAACTCGAAGAAGGAGGATCTGGCAGAGTGCGCGTACATCTTCTGTCTTCTACGAAGTAGGATTTTGATGTTATGTGCCTGTAAGAAGCTTGATCAAAGATAATAAAGAAGAAGAGTTGGTGGACGTATCCCTAGGGTGGGGGTGAACCACGTACATGCTGTGTTGCTATGCTTTGTGCAATGTGTTGATGTGTTTATGTCTTTACTTGCTAAGTGATTTGATATAGATAGATAGATCTATTTATGCTTTGTGCTAACGATGTATATGGATGTTAGATCTAAACTATGTGAATGTGCTTAGTGCTTGAATCTGCTAGATCTAATCTACCTCTCTATGATAAGTGCTTAGATACATCAGATCTGGATGAATGGTGCAATACTTTGTTTTATCTGCGAAGTAGATAGTGGTCAACTATTGATGAACTGTCAGTGCTAAGTGCTTTGTTAAGTATTCCAATCACAGATTTGTGTCCCAACTAAGGTTGCAGACACCTGAGTCCTGCAACCACCCCTACCTCTACCTTGGGTGAGACTTCATATGCTTTGCAGGTGTTGCCGAAAGGGTCGGTAGTTAGGGTTTTTTTGGTGCACTGTTGTAGCATTGAACCCTGGGTTTACCCATGTGCCAACAAATGGTTTCGTTGCTAGGACCTGAAATTGTGATTGCTGGGAACTAAGAAAGAAGAAGCTTTGTGCAAAGGTCCAACCTGAAATTGTGAAAGCTCTATGCGTAGATCCATCTCTCTAGTGCGTAGTACCCTACTCAGGTTGTGAAGCTCTGTGCTAAAGAAAAGAAGTCTGATCTGAAGAAAAGAGGTAAGTTCTAAACGCTTTGTGCTCTGATAAAGGTAAGAATATTGAAAAGTTTTAGATTTGGAAGCTTTGTGCTCTGTCGAAGTAAGATAATTGGAAATTTTTGTTTCAACAGTATGGATCTAGGTATGTTTGATAGATTCTATCCTAGCTTGAAAACTAGGGCACTAATAGATGAAAGAAGGTTTGACATGCATAGATTTGATAAGAATAATGAAAGATATGTTATACCTATGCATAGAAAGAATGTTTGGACTAACAAGTGGATGCAGAATCCTAGAAAGAAATGTTTATAGGTTAGCTACTATGATCCTAGCTCGTAGTAGAGGAAGAGCTGGGAATCATTTAAAAGAAAGAGAGGATTAACCCTATGTTATAGTTGCAGAAAACCGAGACACCTTGCTAAGGAGTGCCCTGTGAGAAGACCTAGGTCTTTGTTGCAAATCTATGGACCATGAAGTATTGGATTTCCCTAGAATGATTGCTAAGATTGAAGGAATGAACATGAGACAAGAAAACCCTAAGGCAGATCCATAAACTACGATTATGGAAGAACCCCAAAAAGAATCAGAGAAAGTATTGCTACAGATAAAAGACACCACCAACATGTTAGCTTATCATAGATCTTCAAAGAAAAATAATGCATAGAATCAAGAATAGGAGATTTCGACATTGAATGTGTTCTAGATGAGGAAACATTGGTGAATATCATGACAGAAAGAACTTGGGAACTTTTAGGGAAGCCTGCTATGACTCCTTCATTGGGAGGAATAGGACTATTTAGAGGAAAGATGATAGACCTATGTGGAAAGCTCACCCATATACCTATGAATGCCAATGGGACTTCGACAGAAGAGGATTTTGAGATTGTTAAATGTATTGAGAACAATGCCCCATTTACCATGTTACTAGGAAAACCTTAGATTGAAAGAGATCAGGCCAGAAGGAAAGAGGAAGAAGAAGTTTTAGAGCAGAAGAAACAAGAGTTAAAAGATTTCATGACTAGAAGGATCACACACTTAATTGAAGATAAAAATAAAAGATCGAAGCTATCTAACATCAGAGACCCGGATGTTGAAGTTGTAAGAACACTAGAAGACCCACAGAAGATTGAAGTACCTATTCCAGATACAGATAGAATACTACCCCTGATTTCTAGGAGAGAATCTCAACAGTGCGAAGTAACTATGCCAAACGTAGATAAGAATCAAAATGGAAAAAGGAATACTGAGACGAAGCTCACTGGAAAGAAGGCCAGAAAGCTAAGTAAGAAGAGAGATAAGATCAAAAAGTTACAGAAGGTTCCAGAGGGAACTTCGTAGAGGGAAAATTTGCAAAATTGGAGCTTCATCGAGATAATAGAACAACGCCACATGGAACTTCGCCAGGATGAAGCAATATAGCCATTGGGAATAATATAATCGTTAGGCTGACCCTTCGAATGGGTAGAAAGGCATTTATGGTTCGCCACCAGACCATTGGACCGCAGAGTGACGGACATAACAGAGTTAATGAAGGCTTCTCACTCGTTGCAAGAGATCCATTGCCAAGTTATCTATTTATCTCGCCACGCCATGCACAGAGAACACTTTTGCTAACCATGAATCTGAGCCCATAGACTCGTTGATTTTACACAGTGATCATTGCACTATTGTCCTCTATCCCATTGCAGTGTCAAGTTACTCCTCAAACCCAATATTACCAACCCAGAGAGTGTATGTCAGACGAGTTCAACGCTGCAGAGAAAGTTGTCGAAAAAGTCCTCATTGATATCATGACTGAACGAGTAATGTCGATGTTTGCAAGTATACAAGCATCATTGATGAGAAGATTGCAAGCCTCTCCATTGACTGCTCACAGATCCGGATCATCCCGACCCTCAGTGAAAAAGAGAACAGAGCACAAAGACGACCTAGCAAATGCTAAGCTGATTCCAACCATATTGCTCGATTACATCCCTCCTCTAGCTGGTGCAGTGAATCGTGATAGTGTGCCATGGTCACTGTGTACCTCCCAAAGGGGATACGCGCAGTTCACGCACAACAGGATAAGATCACATCATTGAATTTTAGCGACTTCAATCTCAGAGATCGAAAGATCTATGGTATGCTTGCCCCGTACAAGTACCTAACCAAAAAAAAGGGGAATAATTAAAAGATAATTCCTCAGCCGTGGACGATGAACCTCGCGTAGTCCACCCTGCTGAATGTCATGAAGATCCCACACTTTGGAAGACACCAGGAAGTCAACTCATGTGTCAAGCTGCTACTATCATGTTACCATGGTAGCTACTTATGGCTAGACCGTTGTATTACAATTGACCCAACACTGACCCATAGGATCACAAGACTGAGTATGCAAGGACTTGATCCGCAGGATTGAGTATGCAAGGACCTGACCCACAGGACTTCTAACCAGGAAAGGCCACAAATCGTGCGCTAGCACAGAAGATCAAGGATACATATGGCAATGTTGAGAAGGGAACAAGAGGGTACAAGGTAACTTCCATCCAGAGTGGCACAATGCACCTAGAATTTCAACTGATAGTTGGAAAGTTAGTAAGGAAGAACTGACCTATGTAGGTCATTGGCTTTGTCATTGACCTTGCAGGGAAGTGTGCGGAAGGCCTACAGATGAACTGGGCGAAGTACCTAGTTAACCAATTGGAACTAGACTGTCAAGAAGCATAGGATCAGGGTTATGAATTACATTTCAGCTGGCTCCTAATGCTCATTACATTTGTAGCCTGGGAGATACTAGAAGGTGTGACCTTCCCAGACATAGAGCTGTTCGAACCGCTTGCTGCGAAGTTTGCTACCCTTTGGTATTCAAGTGATATGAACAAACAATGGCAGTTGAATGCTATGTTTCATACATATTACCTTCAGATAAAGAGAGCCATCAAAGATGAGCCTCACATGACTCCAAACACCTTACAGAGGTTCCGACCCCTGACGAAGTTTAGTGCATATCGACACTTCATCTACATTAAATGATCCGGAAAGATCTTTTAATGACTGTGGTTGAGTTATTAATTGCATGTGTTAATTAACCATTTATGAAGCTGAATGAAAGAGGATGAAGATGAGAGAATATATCACAGCCATAATACATAATACAGATCTGAACTGAAGCAATAAGAACAACAAACCATAACAAGAGAAGTGATAACGAAGTTCGACACAGAATTGCCTACGTCTCCGGGCCTTTGTCTCAGTGGGGGAGGCTTCTTTATTTCTGTTCAAAGCTCAAAATTACATCATAGTAGTTCCATTAGGCTACAAGACTAATATGGTCATGTTCTTTGAGATCTCTAGAACCCAGCAGAAGAAACGACATGCAAAATGGATGACCGGAGCTCCCAGAAATGGACCGCAAGCGTTTGCTCCTCAACAGCTTCCCTGCATAAAAATGGCTTTGGCTTGGCTTCCCTTCAGCATAACTCTGCTCTAACTGTCCTCCATGGCCTCAAATAGGCCTAGTTTTTATAGATCTGAAGTTGGTTAACGATCCCCAACTTCCTCCCAAAATCTGGCCTCCAAAAATGCCCAATATCTCCCAAAAATGGATAAAATCCATTAATTACAGGCCAATAAATTAATAAAACCACTATAATAAAGTTAAAAACCCAAATTAGGCTTAAATTGGGTGCAGCCCCCCAAGCTTGCATTCCCTTGGTCATATGGTGGGAGGCCATGTGGCCAGGTGCTCCACCTGTTGTGCGCTAGCCCCTCTGTCCGGGCTGGCTCCTGGTCATCGGGCGCTTACATAGGATCTCAGGCTAACAGCCCAAAATTGCGCTCCTTTTGGTGGATGGCTCCTGGTCCTATGGGATTCACCCAAGATCTAAGGGCTGATCTCTATCCACACTAATCCCACTCTTGGCCCCATGGTAAGTTGGGGCCGAGTGCCGAGGGTTGAGCCTTATCCACCAACTCCGGGTCATATGGGATAACCAATGCAACCGCGAGTTGGGGCTAAGCCCCAACCCTTTCTGCCCCCAAATAAGATTTAATTAGACTTAAATATTTTGTTTACCATATCATTGCTAAGAACCAACAGTGGAGCAGAAGGTTAGCCTGGTCATTCCAGTCCGTAGCCCGGTGGAGGTCGGAGGTTCGACTCCGGTGGAGACCCCAAAATTTTGCATAACCCAAAAGCCAACCATAGGGTTCCACGTGGCACTTCTCCATTCATTGAGAATGACTCCATGTGTCAAACACTGATTTTCCCACGTGTCTACCGAGGTGTCTGCCCAGTCATGCCGATTCAACAACCGTACTGCCATGTCAACATGCCACTGTACCTTCCACGTAAGCTCGTGCCATGTGTCACCCTTATAGTGGTGACTTGTGTCACCTTTTGGCTGGTCTAAATCACCTACCGTACGCCCCATGACCTGCCACATGTCATCTTCATATGCTTCCACGTCAACTGTACGGACTGTACATTCAAACCCTTTTTTTTTGCCTGTTTGGGTTTTCGATCAGAATATGATATCTTTCACATACGAAGCCTGTTTGATGAAGTAAATATATGGATAGAATTGGGAGAATGAGACGGACGCAATGGCATTGGTTTTGTCAAATTCTGAGCACTTTCATTTTTGAGCCTTGACAGGCTCCTGGATCCAATTATGGATCATTAAAGTGCGAGCAGATGAACATAAAGAGTAGCTCCAGTCATATTATAAACTTACAGAAGAAGACCTTAAGAAGATCACTAAGGAATGGTCGCTGACCTTCTTATCCCCGCCAACCCAGCAGAGATATCTGATCTTGACAGCCCAGAGGACACTCATAAAGAACATAATACACCCAAGAAGACTAAGGAGGTCCAAAATTTAAGCAACACCTTAGGAAATATTGCTTCAGTGTCACCTGATCGAGGGGGTGATGACAAAGTAGAAGCTGAACAAAATCCAGGCGAAGTCACACCACCCAGAGATGAATTTGACCCCTTGAAGAAGAGGAAGGTTTCCCCCTCGAAACCTTCTTTCCAGAAGAAATTGAAAGCCACCATGACCAAGATGCAGACTGTCCTCACCTTCGATGATTTTGACTTCATCATAGCAGCCCTGACTGACACTTCACTGGAAATAACAGATAAACAAGAAGCCAAGCAGGAATAAATGTATGATAGAATTGGAGTCGAACTTTGAGGGGTACAATAGGCCCTTCAGTCCAGCCACCCAGTCTCCACTACGCCCCTGCCATCGGGAGAACCGGAGTTGGGAGATGAGCCAGCCCAACTCCACCGACTAGCTGATACAGTCGAAGCTCACCTTCGAAGAGCACAAGAAGAAACAGAACAAGCCACCTAGGCCTTGAAGCAAGTGCAAGGTGTACTCGTAGAACAATGCAACACTGCAGAACAGGAAAATATTTCTCTCCAAGCGAAGTTTGATGAAGAAAAAGCACAGATGCAGCAAGGAAAAGAACAGTTTCTTGCAGAGCAACTTGAAGTGAAAGAAGCGGTCAACAGAGCACTTTTCTCTGTGAAATTCTTAGAAATAAAGGCAGAGGACCGAGTCACGCAGCAAGTAAAGCAGCTCGCAGAAGTTATCTAGCAGCTACAACAATGCATAACAGACTTAGAGGTCTGCACAGTGCCCGAGACTCTGCAGGATGTAAGGGATCAAAGAGAAGCAACCGCTCGAAGTGCAGTTGAAAGGATAAAGGCCCTTGCCATGGAATGTAAGCAACTGAGTAATCGCAGTGCCCAGACATATGAGCAACTCACTGAGAACCCATAATTACAGGCACTGGAGTCACAGCTCCAGGAAGAAAAGCAACAAGAAGAGACAATACAGACGTAGTTGAATCCCTTGTCAGCTGTGGAAAGAATGAAATGATCCCAAGAGCAATGCACTGCCCAGCAGTAGGTTCACACTATCCAGAGCAGAGTTATGAAAGTAACTCAGAGGCTCCAACCTGTACAAGATAAGGCTTACCAATTGTTCACAGAGGTCGAAGGCTGAAGCACAAAACTCGAGCAGGTGTTACACATTATTTTCGTCATCCCTATGACCATTAATGATGTAAACCTATCTGTTGCCTTCAGAGGGGTCAGTGGCCTGAGTTCCTGAAGAGAGAAGGGAGAAGAACTTTTCCTGAGAAAAGAAGTTGCATTTTCATGTGTAAAAACCTTATAAAAAGGGAAGTTCACAGGCTGCCTATGTATTAGGGTGCGAGAATGCCTGATTCTCGTAGGCTGCATCATAGCTAGGGTGCGAACAGTTCGTAGGTTGCACTATAAGCAGGGTGCGAGAATGCTTACACTTGGGAAAAACGAGCATTTTCTCGAATCTTCTAGAAAGAGAAACTTCTATGGTGAGGTGGCATCCGAATGGTTTGGATCTTACTCGTTTTCATGATTTAGTGGGATCATCCTAACCTCCTCACCTTATCCTCTTCAACTTATAAAAGGAGAGGAGCTCTCATGGAGAAGGGGTTCTTGAGATTTGTTAGCTTTGGTTGGCTTGGAATTATTAGCTTGGTTAGAGTGGCTTTGAGATTTACTTTGTCAAGATAGATTGTGAGTAGCTATCAGATCCATGGTCTCAGAATCCTTGGAGCAAGAAGTGTGTGGGGAATGAAGGACAGTTGGAAGGGACCTTACGACATCAAGGCCATGGTTGTAATCTCTCTTTCACATTCAATATGATACAATAATATGATTCTTTCCTATAAAGCTTGTTGTGTTTTATTGTATAATTCCTTGATCACATACATAGGTTTATATTGAGTTTATGCTATTGCTATCACTTTGGTTGGTTACGTTCTTTTGCAGGATCATCATTGTATGAGCGTTGGAATGGAGCTAGGATGGCGATGGCGAGAGGAAGCGACATTTAAATGGTATGTCACCCATCCCTCTTTAGTTAGTAAATTCAATATTTAAAACTTAAGGAAAGCGTCATGTTCTGGTGTGTTTTGTTCTAGATCTAGGTGGATCTAGGGAGATCAGTTAGTGTACGCACCTACCGATTAGTCCGATAACAAAATTGGCGACTCCACTGGGCAACAGATTGTTTCCTAGTTAGTCTAGTTTCCCTTGCTTCGATTGCTTGTTTTCTGGTCTCTGAGTCTATGGGAGATCCATCCAGACTCTTTGGATCTAGAAGTTCACTTAGATTCCCTGTCCTTTTTCAAAATTTTCTTTGATTACAGATATTCTCGCACTGTACCTCTCTATGGATTGCGAGAATCATTGATGTTCGCACCTTGTTGTTAGGTTCAGTGCGAACTTCTCACACCCTACCAATGTCTAGCCTGCGAGAATACCTAATTCTCGCACTATAATATACTGCTAGGTTGCGAACTTGTTTGTAAACTTTTTGGATTGGGTCTTGTCATCTTTTGATGACCCAGTTTTTCTTTGATCAACTGGATTGAGCTTTTAGAGCCTATATTGATCTATTTACAGTCTACTTGACATCCTTTGAGTTGCTTTTAGCCACTTTTTCTTTGTTTGGTTTTGAAGGATTAGTCTCTTGCTTTGAGTGTCTTTCAATTACAAAGCATGTGTTTTCTTTAGAATTGTTTAGGGAAAGATCAGATTTCTTCTGAATAGTTCACTTTAAAAGAGAACTTTTAGTTTGGGTTTTTAATTTCTTGCTTTATATTAGATTGGGGGCATCCTTGCATTTGAAGTAGCGAAATTGCATGATTCTTGGCATTTT
>JASDQU010099977.1:548288-574605 GCA_032191745.1 Picea mariana | reverse complement strand
AAGCTCTATGATCAACTTTTAATCCTTCTAATAATTTGATCATAGCTTCAACATGCAAAATTGATTAAGATAATGTCATGACAAATAGATCTATATCAGAATAATCACACCTAGGTTGCATCATCCCTCTAAATGTGTTGGATCTTGAGATCCTTTTGGATCTATGGCAAGAGATCCCTTCTCCTGCAAATGCTCTTTAGGGTTTAACCATTAAACATATGTGAGTACATACCTTTGATGACATTTGCAGGTAGTGGCTCCATCTGGTAGTAGCGGTAATCATTACCAACTCTTGAGAAAATTTCAAGGGTGATTGCAACTCGTTCTACGGCTGCAACTGCAACTGCAACTTAGGGTTTTATGAGGAAACCCTAATTTTTCAAACTTTGAATTTTGAAATTCTGATCCAAGGGATAGATGCGCTAAGCTGAGGCGAGTTAGCTGGTGTAGTAGGAATTTCAAAAATCCAACTTTTACCCCCTCAAACTTGATCTGCGGATTTCTGTACTGGTGCTTCTGGTTTTCTGGTACTTTTGGTACTCTGGTACTTTTGGTACTTCTGGTACTTTGTTTTTCTGGTACTTTGTGAAACTAGGGTTTCACTTTTCGGGAGATCCAGCCACTAAAAAGGTGCACTCTAAGTGCCAAAATGATCCTTGGGGGAGGGTGCAACTTTCTAGGTGGTTTTAGGGCTGAAAATATTCACTTTTGAAAAACCCTAATTTACAGGTACTGCAACAGTGACGTTTTTCTCTTGCGAAATATGATTCCTTCAGGTTGGCTCTAATACCATGTTAATGTTTATACCATTATTATATTTCTTTGCATTTCAATACAGAATAGCAACATAAGAACAAGATCACTGAGAAATACACATTCATAAGAGACACAACATTTATCTTGGGAAACCCTCTAGGGGAAGAAAACCCAGAAAAACTTCCTTATCATAAATTGCCAATACAATGTCAAGAGATAACTCAAACTAATACAAAAATTCCTCTCCAAAAGATGTGCCACTCTTCTCCCTCTCTCCAACTGGTAAGTTGCAGCTTGCCTCTTAAGAATGAGCAAGTGAGTTGTATGATAAAGTGAGGTGCTAGCCTCTTTATATATACAAGACTGGCACGTGTGAAGGGTCTTCACTGGCAGGGCTGACCTCTCACTCTGGGTAGGTAAACCCACCTTTAATTGTATTTCTGGGTCTCAATAATAACTGCTGGGACCGACTTCTTATTCTGCGTATTACAATTGTCCGTTGACCAATCCACAAAAGGGGATTTGGTCCTAATACAATTACCGACATGATTAATCCACAATGGGGATTAATCCTATGAATAAAATAACAATAATAATAAGAATACTCTTTCAAGTTACATTATTTCAACATGTTGAACTGATGCAGGAGCATCGCTCCACCTCAACAAATGCGCCAACACGCCAATATGCAGATGCACAATGGAGAAAGGGAGAGGCACCGACCCTCCCATTTTTAAATTTTGAATATAATCTTATACGGATTTCTGTGTGTTGTAAGGCTGATAAATACCAGGCCACACCTTTGTACATGTAGTGGATAGGGTTTCCCTAAATGGTTTCCTGTAGCAGGTCCATATCATAGTCAGGTTTGGATGAACATTTAATGAATGTAGTCGTAGAAGTATGGTGTAGTTACTGAGATAGCGATAGCACTAAGGCGGTGGTGAGGATAATCTTGTAGAGCCCTCACTTTGTAATTAGGAGACTTGAGAGAGAGCGATATCAGAGTAGAGAGGTCTTAGAAGAAGGAGAACTTAGGATAGAGCTATATAGGAGAAAGAACTGAGACTATGTCATAGTCCAGTCTATGTACACATTTGTAAACATACATTCGTCTTAATATGAAGAAAAACGGTTTTTCCTGCACACNTGATTACCCCTGTGGTGATTACCTGTCACGTGATTACCCATTTTATATAGGAGAAAGAACTGAGACTATGTCATAGTCCAGTCTATGTACACATTTGTAAACATACATTCGTCTTAATATGAAGAAAAACGGTTTTTCCTGCACACGACGTGTTTATGAATTATCTGCATTCTATGAATGTTGTATGTGTGTTAATGTGTTGTAGATGTATGATAGGTTTCATCTGCAGTCGGTAGATAAATTTTGTTATCTTTGTTTGAGTTTGAAGTATCATTCTTTGTTGTTTAGGCTGTGCAAGGATTACACAACAGGACATTCAAATTTTTGTAGCCAACACAAGGAATGTGAATTTGAACTCTACAGAGTCAGGAAATAATGTGCCAGGAGGGTGCACTAGATTGATAAGAACTCAAGGAGGAACCTCAAGGTTACTAAATAAATTAGAGCAGGAATCTGTGTAGAGAAGGCACAGAGAAATAGAGTTATTGAACAACCTGTAATGACGAGCTCTGCAAGGTGTGCATCGAGCAAGGAAAATGCCAGGAGGGCGAGAAGAATTTATTTCCAAGAAATCCTTTGGATCTGATTTTGACGAAATCCCAAAAACACAAGGAGTGCATGGGAGATCTAAATATTCGAGGAGATCAAGCTCAGAAGGAATAATGCAAGGAGTGCATGGGTGACGGACTTATTCCAAGTCCTAAATCTCATATGAGATAGCGTATTCAAATGCGTCGGCGAGACCCAGAGGATGAGTTCATGGGAGAAATTTCATAGACCAAAAACCTTTGAAGATTGAAGAAATCTTCCAAGTCAGAAGAAATCAAATATCAGGAGGAGGAGAGATAGCAACCATCAGATTGGTTGTATGGAGGGACCTAGACCATTAGATCAACGTCCAGTGACAGGAGGAACGTACACAAGGGGAGAACATATCTCATTTGTCGGATCTAGACACGAAGCGCCAATAGCTATCAGATCCAGGTAAGGTACACACGCATTAACCCTTTGAAAGTGCATAGGAGAGTGGACTTTGCAAAGTCCCAAAATTCTGAAATCATTGGAACCATCCATCGTCAGGAGATCAAGTGGTAGCAGATCCGAGAGTTTGAGAAATTAGAATTAAGAATATTTGAAAGGAGGATAGGAAAGAACCTTCGAGGTATGAAATCATGAAGTGTGAACTCACGATTTTATCCTAGACGTCCATCAGGAAAGGAAATGTGGCGAGACCTCAACATTTCTCTCAATTGCAGAGTGAAAAGGTTAAAGAGAAAAGTCGTGAGGATTCGTGAAATCCAAATTCATGACTTGATCATAATCCTCGATCGAAGGAAGACCATAGACCGTAGATCTGGTCTTTTCGGGAGTTCGCATGTCGGGAAGTTATAAGTAAGAGTTATGGGAACTCACAAAATATGAGTTCATGATTTTATCTGAGTCGTCAGATCAAGGAGAGCATGGGTCATTGATTGTCCAGGAAGATATCGGGAGAAGGGAGGTGAGTGGTCCTCTCCTAAGGGTTGCGCAACAATCCAAACTCCTGATATCTCCCTGGACAATCAATGACCCACACTCTCCTCAATCCAACGACTTAGATCAAATCGAGAACTCAGATTTTGCAAGTTCCCATAACTCTTACTTCTAACTTCCTGAGTTGTGAACTCCCAACAAGACCAGATCTACAGTCTACGGTCTTCCATCGATCGACGACTACGATCTTGGATTTCATGAATCCTCACAACACTACCCTTTGACCTTTCCACTCAGTGAGTCAGCAGAATGTTAAGCTCCTACCACGTGTCCTTTCCTTATGGACATCTAGGATCAAATCGTGAGTTCGAACTTCACGATTTCATGCCTCAAAGGTTCTCACCTATCCTCCTTGCAGATCTTCTGAATTCTGAGTCCTTGAACTCCTAGATCTACTTCCACCTGTCTGCCTGATGATGGACGGTTCTGATGATTCCAGAATTTCGGGAGTTCACAAAGTCCACTCTCCTGTGCAATTTCAAAGGGTTAAGGTGTTTGCACCTTACCTATATCTAATGGTTGTTGGCCCTTCACATCTATATCCAATGAATGAGATTTTATCTCCCCTTGTGCATGTTCTTCTTGTCACTGGACATTGATATAACAGTCCAGGTCCCTCCATACAACCAATCTGACTGTTGTTGTCGCTCCTCCTCCTGATATTTTGATTTCTTTTGACTTTGAATATTTCATCAATCTTCAAAGGTTTTTGGCCTTTGAACTTTTTCCCGCAAACCCATCCTCTAGGTCTCACCGGCGCGTTTGAAAACCCTATCTCTTTTGAGCTTTAGGACTTGGAATAAGTCCATCACCCACACACTCCTTGAGTTATTCCTTTTGAGCTTGATCTCCTCAAATATTTTGATCTCCCACGCACTCGTGTTTTTGGGATTTCGTCAAACTCATATCCGAAGGATTTCTTGGAAAGAAATTCTTCTCTCCCTCTTGGCGTTTCCTTTTCTCAATGCACACCTTACAAAGCTCTTCCTTATAGGGTGTTCAATAACTCTATTTCTTTGTGCCTTCTCTGCACATATTCCTCCTCTAAGGTATTCAGTAACCTTGAGGTTCGTCCTTGATTTCTTATCACTCTGGTGCACCCTCTTGGCATGTTCTTTCTAGACTCAACAGAGTTCATATGTGCATTCCTTGCGCTGGCTACAGAACTTCGAATGTCCTGTTGTGCACTCCTTGAATAGCCTAAAGAACACAAAATTATACTTCAAACTCAAACAAATATTAAGAAATTTATCTACCGATTGCAGATAAAACCTATCATACATCTAGAACACATTAACAGACAGACAACATTCACAGAATACAGATAATTCATAAACATGTCGTGTGAAGGAAAAAATGATTTTCTTCATATTAAGATGAATGCCTGTTTACAAATGTGTACATAGAATGGACTATGACAGAGTCTCAGTTCTTTCTCCTATCTAACTCTATTCTGAGTTCTACTTCTTCTAATACCTCTCTAATCTGGGATCTCTCTCTCTCAAGTCTCCTAATTACAAAGCAAGGGCTCTACGAACTTATCCTCACCATCGCCTTAGTGTTGTCACTATCTCAGTTACGACACCATACTTCTAGGACTACATTCCATAAATGTTCATCCAGACCTGACTACGATATGGACTTTCTATAGGAAACCATTTAAGGCAACCCTATCCACTACCTGTAAAAAGGTGTGGCCTGACATTTATCATCCTTACAACACGCAAAAATCTGTATAGGATTATATTCAAAATTTAAAAAAGGGAGGGTCAGAGCCTCTCCCTTTCTCCATTGCACGTCTGTGTATTGGCATGCTGGCACATTTTCTGAGGTGGAGCGATGCTCCTGCATCATGAACCCTAGTTAATCAAATTCAACCATCTTCTAACAAACTCAATGCGACATAACCCTTTAAGAATGTCACAATGAAAAACAAACATTGACAAACATACCAATTTGACATAAGTAAGCCAAGATGAATGTGGAAATATGACATAACCATTGAGGATCATAACAATTAAACATAAGTTAGCGAAGATGAATGTCACAAATGTGAAGTAACCATTGACAAACATCGCATTCTAGTATAACCTTAGGGGAATGTCACAAAGAGACATAACCATTGAGGAACATAGCAAGTTCACATAACTCAATGTTGCAATGAAACATAACCATTGAGGAACATAGTAAGTTGACATAACTCAATGTTGCAATGTGACATAACCATTGAGGAACATATCAAGTTGACATAACTCAACCAAGATTAACATTAGACATATATAACTATATTATAAATAGTTTATTGTGATAGTGCAACATGATATTGAACTCAACCTCTTAATGTCACATGTGACATTACCCTTGATGAAAATTGCAATATGACATAACCATTAAAAAATGAAACAATTCATCATAAATCAACCAATATTTTAATAATGTCACAAGGCAACACAAATGTTAAGGAACATATCAATTTGACACAAGTTAGCAAAGATGTGTGTGGAAATGTGACATAACTATTGAGGAACATTGAAATCTAGCATAACCATTGGGAAATGTTCTATCATGACATAAACTTTAAGGAACATAATAAGTCGACATAAATTAATGTCACAATGAAACATAACCATTGAGAAATATATAAAGTCAAGGTGGTCTACAAGAACTTGATGGGAAAAAAAGTGGCAATGGGGTGATCATAAATGCGCTCATCCATTAATGCTCGAGCGTTCCTAGAAACACACATGTATTTATGATGTGACGAGCTTGACATCCCTAAAACAACGACAAAGGAGGTGATTTAAACCCTTCAAAAAGAGTGTATGCACATTCTTAGGAACATGAATGTGTTCCTGTAGTGTGTACACATTCTTAGAAATGTGCACACTCTCTAGGAACATATGTGTAGTTCTCGATATAAATTTCAAAAGGGGCATAGTTAGTATGTTTCACTAATTGACCGACCATGCCACACATTCTCAAGATATGTTGAGCAATTTTTTGGTTGGATTTTTATGACATGGCATTGACACTCTCCTGGAATTGTCTTTGGTTGATTCTAGGTATGTATCTAGATGCATTTTTTTTAATTTCCTAATTTTTTATATGATTCAAAAATAAATATAAACTACACTTTCCATTACCAAATTGAAGCAAACTTAATTAACATTGATCCTACATAAAAACCAAACCTTGCACCACCACAGGAAGGCACACCAAACCCAAACCCACAACCGACAAATATAAACATGAAAATCAATGAAGGGTTAAGGTCTCTTAGAAATCTTTTTCAAGACTTATGAAGTACTAGAGACCAGGGATAATTTTAAGGATGGAAATTTATCTTAGAATGTATAAACCTTGGTGAATATTACTACTCCTTAATATGCAAAGTATAAAATGTTTGGCGATGTTTTTGTAAAAATATTCAAATTTCTAAGGATTTTATATAGTTTCTATAATATTTGGGCTATTTTTTAGGTAAAATAAATTTATTCTATAAAATTTGGGTGAATCACTTTTAGAAAAAATGGAAATTCACGAACATTGTTTTTTGAAAAAGCATGGAAAAATAGCCCATGGGCGATATATAGACCCTAAAATTTTCACTACTAGATATCCCTCATGATTGTCACCATCCAGCTCCGTAAACACCATTATACCTTCCATTACAAGTGCTTAAGGCTAGTTAAGTAATATTTATAATTATAGGGATACAATGTTTGAATTTTACAGGACTTGGATAGATAAAAACCAAGTTAGAGACCTAAAAATCAAAAAATAATAGCTGATGAAATTTTTCATTGATCCTAGAACCATATTACATCCACCAGTCACAAAGATACATGTCTTTATGGACCAGTGAAATTACCAACCATTTTTAGAGAATTGGATGGATAAGTGGTTTATGTTTTTTTACAGAACTCTCTGCAATAATAGGGAGGTTGTAATGTACCCAGTCACTTGTAGGCCCAAGATACGCCACTTAAACAGGTTGCAACACACCCAACCACCAGTAGGCGGGGTACGCTACATTCCCAAGGCTCATTTCTCTGAATGAATCTCACATTCAAACAAAATTTAATCTGAAAACAAGCATGAAAGAACCACATGCATTAATCAAGATCCATGATACAACATTAAAGAGATAAACAACGTTCCATGAAAAACAAATAACCAACAGATAGGAATAGTACAAATTCATATCTCAGAGATAATTAAATACATAATGGAATAACATTAGATATAAAACACAAAGAGCACTTATCTTTCAAGTAACATTCACCAACTGGCTGCAGACCAAGAATGTTCCTCCCAACCATAGACATTGATGTTCTTTTATTCTCAATAGCAGGTCCCCTCCGAGCCAGGGATATGAATCCATAAGTATGGGTCCTAGGCAAAGTCTAAACAAACAACAGTCGGATAACTAGCTCTTAGGTTTCCCAACCTCACAACAAAACCCAAATTTCCATCTCTCTTTCCCCCTCAGCCCGCACCACCCAAAGAAAAAAACACCCTCCTTTTCCATGCAGTCCCTCAAGTTGTCCCATTTTTCTCTAGGGCTCCAATGCTACTAGTCAGGAAATATCCCTACTGGAACTCCATGGGTGCTTAGCTGTGGAAAATTCTATCCGAATTGCCATCAGTCTCATAACTAACATGCCTCTCAACACTCAAGCTATCACAGGCGTTTCAACACTCACAACAATCCAAAGTACACCATATCTCTCTTCTACTCAACCTACAAAACCTCAAGAGAATGGAACCCCTTCTCGACCATGTAGTCCCTCAAGTTTTTCATCTCCTTCCAAGGTTCCAATGCTTTTGGTTAAGAATATCCCTGTTGGGACTCTCAGGACTCGCAGTTGTGGATAGTTCTATCCAAACTTCCATCAAGCTCATGCACACATGAATCCATTCCCTCCTGGAATGATCAATAATTATTACAACCATTCATCAATGGCTCTCCTCTCCCTACCATTCATTTTCATGATTAGACCAAGAGCACACGAATTTCGTCCGAGTGAAGGAAGCGAAAGAATAACAAGGGAGCAAGGGGAAGAAGACGAACCATGGGAAGAGTGCCCAACCAGGGGAAGAGAGACCCCCAACTTCACCTAAAGACACCCTCATGCAGTCATTTGTATCCATGCTCAGACCAAGAGCAAATGAATTCAGAAATAATGAGGCTCCTAAAGATGAAAGAGTGACAAGGGTGTAAATTGAATGAATAAGAACAAGTGAACCCCCAAACAAACCAAATATGGTTTTATATAATTAATTGGAAATCAAGAACCACATGGCATCCCCCAAGAATCTCATGTAACCCATTTTCTCCATAAAATCAATTATGGTTAAATAAAATAATAATAAAAATACTTAGCCCCTCAAGCCCCCTCTCTCGTGGAATCATATACCCCTATCTCTTGTTTCCTTCATCTTGAAACCAATGATGTATTTTATTAATGTATATGAAGTATTACATTTCCTAGGCATTCTCACCCTTTGTCAACTTTACCATCTCACCAGCCTAAGTCACAATTACATAATACATTATAGTTTATATGGGTTAAAACTGGGATGTTACATCCCCCTCCCCTTATTTTTTCATTGTCCTCATTGCACAACACCATTCCAATGTTACTAACATTACAAGTCTAGGATATTTGGCCTTAGTCCACACAGGAATTCCAGCCAACTCTTATATACTTAGGCACTCTGGCCTAAAATTAAACATGTATACATAGGCATTCCTACCCAAAACATGTATAATGATATTCAAAATTTATATTCCTGGTAGCATTTTCAACTAGTGTGCTCTCCTTCCCTCTCATCCCTACACAAACCAAAGAAATGAACCCCTTTCTCTACCATGCAGTCCCTCATGCTGTTCCAGTTCTCTTTAGGGATCCAGTGCACTCAGCCAAGAAGTTTCAGAGTTGTGGCCTCCAGAACTCCAGCTGCAACAAGTCCATTGGAATTTCTTCATTATATGCCCTTGTCATTCAGTTTCTCCAACATCACCTTGTTATTTTCCCTCATAGTCTGGTACTTTTATAGATCCTCAACATTCATCATTTTTATACAACATTTTGAATCAACAATCATGTCAATTCACAATTTTTTCATAAAATTATTTATTTGGTTCATAATTTAAGAGTAAATTTTCATAATCCAGTACAATACTTACCTATGCAGTTCATGGAGTTGAATCCATATGGTTGTCTTTTTAACTTCGATCATTGTTTTCCCTTGATATACCCATTGTGTGCATGATCCCAATCAATAGTTTACAAGATCTATCAAAGTCTCCTCTTCTTTGCGGTCACTCACCTTCCAGGACCAGGCTCAGGCATTCCCTTCTCTATTGTACAGTCCCTTAGGAGATCCATCTTTCCTAGCCAAGGCATTCTTGCATAAGAATATTTCTAGGGAAACAAGGTTCTAATGTCACAACAATATCCCTTTACATGCTTTCCATCTTTCATATCCAACATCTCATCTATATTATACGTATAGAGTCATCATGAGATATCACTATAATCATTTTCAATCATAAACGTCAATCTGTTTTATACATGATTTTTTTTTTCCAAGCATGATCTTTCTTCTCATAATGTTTGGCTCTGTAGCTATAGATATCAGTCCTCCTTATCGCCTTACATCCCTTCCATATCCAAGACCCTTTATTCCTGCAATTTCAAGATTCTTCAGCCAAACAAATTATCAATATCTCATGTACAAGCTATATATATGTATTTTCATGGTAAGAAGTGATCTCAGAATTATTTACAACTACAATTCAATCACTTCTATTAATCCAACTCTCAATTGGAATGAACTCATCATTACATACACATATATTATCAACCAATATTTTCTTTCTTCTGTCCAGAAATATTTTTATCACTCTGTCCCCTCAACGAATATTTTCTGTAATTTATCATTATGTAGCTTCTTTAACCTGCAACTTTATTGTTCTAATATCTACCAGCTCCTTAAGGGTTTTTAACCTCATGAGTTAGCAATACTCAATTCATTTCAGTTGTTAACATAATCATTTCTATGTTCTATAATTTATACATCCATTCACCAAAATGCAGTCAATAATTCCACTTGTATCATTTTTAATAGCTCCAAAACTAATATTGGAATTGTAACAACAACAATCCAGTCACCTTTCGCTAGTACTCATATTAAATATAATGCATCTATCCATCATTACGTATTTTCAGTACCAGATTATTTTCATAATGCAACAATTAATTACTAAATAAAATAACAATCAATGTGCCAATACCCATGGCCATAACTACATAACTCATCCATGTATTGACTACATAATACCACATAACTATGTCATGAATTCCACCATGATGAGTTGGAAGGTCTGGCTAATGACTCAACACATCATCCACAGACTTCCTACTGCTTGCCTAACTATTTGTATACCTTCCTTTTCCACACAAATACAACACCAATAATATAATCCTTAAGTTCTCTTTAGTGTTGGAAAAGAGGTTTCAGTCCAAACATCAGATATATAGTAGATACTATTGAGCACTCATATAACACTATAGCCCTTCCATATCCAACCATATTATGGTCTCACACATGACTAGTTGTATGGATATTTATTTTTAAAGGAGTATGTCTCCTTAATTAACCCGATTATGATCCCTTAACCAATCATAACATAATATGCAACCAATAGTTTATCTAAATGCATTCTAGCATCAACAACATATACATACTCTAGGCCTTTGACCATTACATATCAGTTCAAATATTGAAAATTAATTGAGGGAATTCTTACCTCAATACCTTCAACATGTATGCATCAACAAAAACTAAATGCATACTTGTCTGGTTGTTATCAACCTACTTGTTTCTATATAACCAAACGATATTTTTAGAAGCTCACATAATTCCTCCTTCATCATTTTGATTACCATTCCTGCCACCCTCATGGGTCTTCACCTAGATGGAAATCATAAGCACCATCCACTTCTTTAACCCTTCTACATCATTTTTCCTGAATACGTAATCCATCATTACTCATACTAAATCATTATTTCATAATAATAGGCTATTCTAAGTTCACAAGCATGTTATATGCATATCCAAGCATGTACATATGAAAAATTACACATCCATATGCACCAAGAATTCACTGTCAATATGCCTACTAATGCATATGCAATTTAACTTCAATATATGCCTCATGCACTCTAGTGCATTTTTGTTTTAATTAACTTATTTATTTATCTATTTCTGTTGTATTTGGTTGTCCTTGAACTCCTTCAGATCCTTGTTGCCTTGCGTGCTCCCATTCTTCTCATTTGCATTATTGTTCCCTGGTCTGAATACTTTCCAACCAAGTTCCACTTGGTCATTCTACAATCCAACCAATGTACTCAAATTGAAACAACTCCCCTTGGGTATTCATGCCCAACTTACCTTTATGAGACATTCCAGTACCCTGGAATGAAGTAGCTCAAACATTCCATCACTCTACGACAACATTATTGACTCAAACATTGTTACTCCTAGTTCTCCATTAGGTTACTTCATTAACATTTCCCTGTGAAACCACACCTTTCACACTTAATACCATTACCCAATGGAAGTCCATTTCACTGCATGATACTTTTCAAGTGAGAGAGAATTCCTAATTCTCTGCATTGGAATCCTGCTTCCACTGTGAACTTTGATATCAGAAGTGGATTTCTTTCACAATTAAGCTTTGAAACTATCTACACATTTCTACCTTCAAGGCTATGGAGCCTTACTTTTTCCTTCTATGCCCTTCCATGACACTTTCAACCTGCTAGCTTCATATGCTATGTGAGGATTCTTTCTTTTGTAGTACCTCATCCAAAGTTTTTAAGATTTTCCATGCTTCCATGACCCTAACATCTAATCCTGGACTAGAATTGATCTGATTGTACCTATAATCCTTCCAAAAACTGCAAGCAATCATCTAGTTAGAATTATACATATCATACAAAATTGTCAATTAAATTTACAGGTACCTTTTCTATTTAATTTATGAAGAAAATTATATAAATTATAACAGTTATCCAAAATAGAATAATTTCAGGCCATTCTCCTCTGAATCATCCTTCCAACAACTTGTTAAGTGCTCAACACACCCTAAAAATCATTATGAAATTCTATCACTTTTTGGGTACCACTTGTTTTCTTTTACTATCTAAATTGAGTTCACTTCGGGGGATGGTTTATTTTGTTTTTTTTTCATGAATCGTATCAATCAAGTCAGGTTTGTTTGAACTTGTTAAATGAAAACTTGTGTCTAAAAGAACTTGACATCCTAACTAATAATCGACAACTAACATTTCGACTAACGTGCTTATGTTCGGCATCGAAAAAATTAAAGCAGGTAAAGTAGCCACATAGTTACACTAATCATCGATCCCCCATGCACCATCGGCATCAGTAGAAGCAGGAGTTGGTTTGGGTGAGTTATTCACCATGAAGTTTCAAGAGATAGTCGATCCCCATTGGTGTCAGCAAAGTATGGGAGGGATAGACATTGATAAAAGCTATAAAAAAACCATCGATAACCGATGACCGATGCGCTTTCTCAGGGTTGAGGAAATATAGAAGGGTTAAAACAATTGATTTTGTCTGCGATAAATATATCGCCGATCGTTGAACCCCGATACACTTTTAGCATTGGGAGATTTTCGAGAGATTCAATCAGGGAGCACTTGGGTAGGTTTATCTTCGATCAACAATCCTTTATATGTTTGGGTGTCGGCGAGATAGGATCGGGTTTTAGAATGTTTAGCTTAAAAAAAATACTTATTCTAAATAACATGGGTAAATGAAGACGCTGATCTCGAGTGACACTTGTCTTTATTGCATAGGGGTGTCGTATGGCCTAGTTTCATCTCGATTCATCTTAAGGTTCCTATGTCCTAGTCACACCTCCAATTCATTCTTTCCACGTCATCTCTATATGACAAGATCATTTTGAGTAAGATATTTTTCAAGGAGACATCATCAAAAAGTGTTCAAAGCGGAACCCTGACCCCCGACTCACTAGTTGGACTAGTGAAATAATGGGATGTTTTCGGCATAAGATACGATCATATTCTGGCATTTAATTGACTAGTTAATGCTTCATCCCGCATATGTTGCTACCCCGTGCACTGATTGAACAACAATGATTTGAAATCCACGATAGGCCACGTTAAAACACGTCCCTGCGCCGTCAACCTACGATCGAATTTAATTTTAAACATCTTTGAAGATTTGGCAATAGATTTAATAGAAATACACTCATAACCCGAATTGAATGGTTGATGTGAAAAGGTAAGTTCATCCCTATTTAAATCTCTAGAATGAATTTGAACAATTTCATTCTACACACAAGTTCGAATTCTAGAGCATTTGAAGAAGAAAAAGAAGTGTCTTGAGATTGTGTTGATTCTTCGAATCAGACAGATTATCAACACTAGGTTAAACAAGTAGTAGAGGGAAAATTCCTCTGAGAAATTGAACTACCAAATGCTCGCTGAGAGCACCCAAGCTAAAGGAAGTAGAAATAGGTGAAGGTTCTTCTCCTGGTATTGCGAGGCAGTTGGAATACGCTCCCAGGGAAGAGTCGATCATGAAAACCTCAAAAAAGAAATCTTTTGTTCACCCTCCACTCTTCGATGATACAAAAGAAAACCATGGATACAAATTAATTCTCCCATAGTGGGGAGACCTATTCAACAAAATCATCCAGGAGGAGTACCTAGAATGTATCCCACACAACGACCCAGATGTAAGGGCGCTTGATTACTAGGTGTTCCCAAATATCTGACAGTCATATTTACACATGGTATCCTGTAGAACCCCAGTTTTCCCATGCATGGACATTTTTAAGTGGCTACTCGACTGTACAAATGCACATAAATTCTTAATCAACGATGAGAATTGCGGGTGTTTCAGAGTTTTCCTTTCAAAAAAAGTCCATAAGTACTAAAAACTCAAAGACCCAAAGGAGAAGATACAAATAGAATTTGTGGTGAAGTTCTATGAATTCCATGACACCATTTGGTTTATGGCCTCATCGTGGAAGGAGGAAAAAAAGTTTACAAACCAGAGAAATGGTTGGTATGGGACAGTTAACCTAAGGGAGCCATAGATCTACTTGACGGACCTCATCTGTTGACTGTATGGAGAGAAGGACTGCTCCAAGTTTTCGAAAGCATGGATGCCCTTGGCATACATAGTGGTGATATCTGGAAGCAGCTTCAACTGGGGAGCAATAATTTCCAAGAAAAATAGCATCTGTGTACATCATGCTTAGACGCCGAAAGAAGGGGAAGTGCCTGCTTTCCACATGTCCTCGTACCTTCTCAATGTGATCTGTGCAAGAAATGTATTCAAAGAAATGAATTTAATCTCACATGTTGTAGAGCTCCCTGTTCACGTTTATTTTAGAATACTATGGGAGAACAAGTACAAAAAATCCTATGCACTCATTTGCGATGAATTCATCGCCCGTATTTATTTTATTGTATTTAAAAAGGAGTGCCCAAGACTATTTGCAGAAGCCATGAAAATGGTAGTGAAGGTAGGACACTGGTATTTAGATGAACACACAACCTATATTAGGGTGTTCGGGGCCACCAAACCACCACATATACTCCCTTCTCACATCCCAAAATGGCTCATTGTGGGATAAATTGGCTATTAAACTATCCTACAGGGCTATAATACCATGCTAGTCAAGGACAAGAAGTGAGATTTCATACCCTATGACTTCCATGTGAGGTTTTATTTGGTAAAGGAAACTAATCAAGCCAAACAAGAAGGGATGAGCCAACTTGAATTCAGGTTCCTGACAGGTGGATTCTGCAAGAACAACCCTAAAGGCCTGATTTCCCAACATGTTGCACAGTTATCCTCCTGTTGGCCATACGGGCATGAAAAATTTGAAGATGAAATTTTCACAGAATGCACTCAGTACTGGAAGGAGGTAGTATAGAGATTTTCCAAACCAAACATGATCAAGTTTAATTCTATGAGCATGGATGAATAGGTGGAGACAATAGATAAGTAAACCTAAGAGGCCCTTGGAGTTAGGTAAGAAATTAGAGCACAAAGAAGAGGATTTCTCTTGCTAGAAGGGGCACAAAGAATCATTGATCAGTTGTAAAATGACCTTGATCTTGTATAGATGTCGAGGATTTCTGTTGATGACCCAATCAAAATCAGAGGAGAGCCAAGTGGCTTAGAGCCAACACAACTTGAAGAAATCACTAGGACAAAAAACCTTGAAGTTCCACAACCATAGATCAGATGACCATGGGGAATTTCAACCCAACCTGAGATAGCAAGGACATCAGGTAGAAAATGTGTACCAAACCTCTTGTTTGACTTAATAACCATCTATTATGATGAAGAGAGTTCGGAGGTGTCCCTGTTGACTCCAGTGAATATTACAAATAAAAAGGAACCTGAGAAAGCATCTACCCTAGGTCCTAATGCTTCAATTCAAAACCTTCCATAAAGACCATGAGGTAGAAAGTGTCTTGGACACTGACCTACTCGACTTGACGAGAACCCAAATAGACATCTTGAGGGATGAGATATCATCGGGTGGCCATAAAGAGGAAATTCCAAAACAATAAATCGGTACTTCAACAACCGAGTACCAAGTAAGTATCAAACCTACCCCTGGTTCTTCAGTTTTGGTCGATACCTCACCATCCGATGAGAAACAAATGAAGGTCGAGCCATCAGGACATATGGAAGAAGTTCAAGAACCCATCCTAGAACACATACACACAGCCAAGAGCCTGGGAAATACTCTAACCTTGGGAGACCAAAAAATCGTTGAACCTATTGATGAGGTTGCTGACATACAAGCGATCTCCTATGACAGGAAGAAGAAATACATCATGAAGAGGACCACTAAGAAGAGGAAGCTCACGTTAGATAGCTCGATTCACATCACTACGAAGGAGAATATTTTCAACACAGAGCATGCCAATATGTCTGAGCTTATTGATGCAAGGATGGCTATCACAGATGCAACATTGGATAGAGAAAGAAGCGATGAAAAGGAGTTGGCCACTATAGTTAAGGAGTTGGAGCATCTGTGCCATTTGGAGAAATAATATCAGGACTCCACACAGGCCATAGTGTTTTTGAGAAGTGAGTTCCAATATGCCTATACCAAATTCATGAATGAACGACATCTTTTCACTACAGGTATATCCAATTTCCAAGAAGACACCCTTATGGCACTAGCGACTTGCAAGGATGTCGAAAGGTGGTATAAAAAATATCACCAAGAAGTAGAAAGGATCAATTACATCAATGTGGTTCAAAAGGGATGAGATGGTGAAGAGCACAGTATTCAGGTGCTAAGGGATAGAAGCATCGATTGGATCAGGAAAGTGGCCAAATACTGGGTAAAAATGGCCTAGGAACCTCAGTGGGAGATTCAGGAGAAGTGGACCGAGTGCGAAAATAGTTGGGAAACTATTAATCAAGATATGAAAGGAATCAACCTCCCAGAATTCGTCTCACCTGAAGACTTTGTTGACCTGGATGACATAGTCAAGAAACATGCATAACAAGACTCAACATGGACAACAGAGATAGCGAAGGTGGCAAGCATGGTGCCAGTTCAAGTACAACAGTTTCATGTTGGAGCATCACCAACAGCAAGCGAGCGTGGGACAAACACCATCGCATTTTTGGCACATGTTAAAAATTGTTTGCAATATTTTGAAAGTTTGGATGCGCAGACTTTAATGTAATAGTTAAGAAGGGCATACTTCTAGATTGTAAACAGATCTTGAGCGATTCTCTCTCATCTGTAAGGTGTAGAGGCAATTATGTATAGTTAATGAAAGTAGGTAGATTTAAATTTTAGATTAGATAGTTTTAGGAGCTGGAGGGAAAATGGATATAGACACCCTCATCTTGTATCATTGTAACATTATCAATAATATCATAGAGCAGAGAGAAGAGTTGTAGCAAAGAGCTGTATAGAAGAATCCATGTATAGAAGTTCTGAAACTAATATATGAAGCTTTGATTTAGACTCATGGTGTTATAATACTTTCTGTGTATACATACTGAATGATATCCTTATGGTTGTTTTACTCTTTCTATTGTACATTTTCTTTTCTGCTATGTATGTATGATTTCATGTTAAGTGTTTGAAGTCTGAGAGAGTAAGGAAATGAGTTTCAATTGTTCTCTTCTTGAGTCAGAGTTCCTGCAAGGAGTGCATTGAGGCGTCCGCAAGGAGTGCATTGACGGGTTCAGATTTCATCTCTGAAAGCTCAGGAGGGATACCATTATTCTCATTTCAACTGAAGTGCAAGACAAGCACAAAATCCATGCAAGGTGTGCGCAGGCTGGTTGAGACCTTAGAACACATAGAATAAGGTTGAGAGATTGAAGGACTGCTGTTGCAGAGTTGCACAGAGTCAAGAGATTCAAATATTTAGGAAAATTTGAAGAAGTGTTGCAAGGAGTACATGTAGAAATCTCTTAGGATATTTGAGTTTGCGAAAGAAATCTCAGGAGAGTTAGCGTCTTCAAGTGTTGAAGAGCAGGAGTGTAGTTTTGGTCATTGTGCATAGGCCAAGTCAAAGTGAAGAGAATCACTAAGGTGACTCAGAGAAGAGGTTCTTGAAAAAGGAATTTGGACGGTCGAGGTTCTCCAAGGAGAACTCCCTAAATAGCGAGAACCGTAAGATCTATAGGAGCTGCAAGGTGGATAAGGGGCCGCTAATCTTGACTTATTGGGATGTCAGATCATTTTGGCATTTTGGGGTTCGAAATTATGAAGTGTAAGCCAAATCCTTGGCTGATCAAACCCCTGAAACGCGAAAAGGAGGTTTTTTTGTGTGGAAGTAAGGAGAAAACCCGAAATCAGAAGTTGCGACAAAGGATTATCGACATTTCAGAAATTGGGATTTCGGCATTCCCGTTGACAAGGGTCTACACTCCACATTGAATTTTTTGAAGTTGCGAATTCCGAAGGAGTGGGGAAGAGTATAAGTGTTTCTGAAAATCGAAATTTGGGAAATCGGGGATTACGAGGACATAAGGTGGTTCGAGGTTCCAAACTCCCGATACTCGGAAACCCGAAATAAAGAGAAGGTGACACGTGGAAGGACAGGAGACTTCCTGTCGAGGTTCATGAAAGCATCGAGGAGAAGTGCCATTTCGACATTTCGAGACTTCGGAGACCAGAAGACGGAAGCAACAGAGTATTCGATCCTTAGCATATCGAACTCCCGGTACGCGAAAGTCCGAAGGGATTCGGGAGACGTAATTTCAGCATTTTGGGGTTTGGAGGTTCGAGAGACCCAAGGACATAGTGGAAGCACTTTTTGGTGGTTGAAATCCTAAAACCATGAAGAGGGAGGAAGGACCGAAACATTTTCATTTCGGTAAATCAGAATTCGGAAGTTCGGGACTCTAAGGGTCGAGAGCAGAGTTGTACGTCATCACAACTCCCAAATTCGCGAAAGCCAAAGAGCCAAAATTGACATCAGGAAAGGCAAGTATTAGTATTTCGGGTTTCGGAAGTTGAAGAGATAAGGCGCTCGACCACAGGATTCACGAAATCATGAAATCCAGTATCCTGAAATACAAGGGGAGTTTCCTCAAGGTTTGTTGTGGGTGTTGATTTCCCGAAAGGGAAATAAAAGAGCCGATTGAGCTCTCAGGGGATATAAAGAAAAGATCCTGTGTGGATCCCAACCTGTGGGTCTGGGGGTCTGCGCCAGTTGTGGTATCAGAGCATAGAAAAATTTCTTTTCTTTTTGTAGCAGGGAAAAGAGGAATCTTATAGCCATGCCGCCAAGAAGAAGAGACAGGAAAACACCCGATCCACCAGAGGAAAGGGAAATTCCAAGAAGAAGGGGTAGGAAATTACCTTATCCTCCAGGGGCAAGAGAGATGCGTGAACTACGTGCCAGGCTTGATGCCATGGAGACAACACAGAGGCACACAATTGATGTTGGGGATATCAACGAATCTGAAAGTGAAAATGAAGATGGAAATGAAGAAGTTGCAGCAGAAGAATGCCTATTCAGGGTTGTTGCAACGATAGATGCTAGAGAAAAAATGGACATTACAGTATATGAAGGAAACATGGATGTTGAAGAGCTTCTAGACTGGATTAGAGCTCTGGATAAATACTTTGACTATGAGGATGTTGAGGAAGACAAGAAGATCAAACATGTTGTCACAAGACTTAAAGGGCATGCAACATTATGGTGGGATGAACTCTAGGATGACAAACGCTGCAAAGGCAAGCAGAAAATCAAGAGTTGGGATAGAATGGTTGCGAATATGAAGGCAAAATTCATACCCAAGGATTACCAAATCACTCTATTTCAGAGGATGCAGAATTTGAGATAGAAGTTGATGTCAGTGAAAGAGTACACTGAAGGGTTCTACAAACTAAACATCAGGGTAGGTCATCATGAAAGTGATGATAAAAAGGTTGCCAGATATATGAATGGTCTGAGATATGACATCTAAGATGAGATGAGCATGATGACCATCCGAACGGTGGAAGATGCTTATCAGATGGCTCTGAAGGCTGAAGAGAAGCTGAGTCGAAAGAAAAGTCAAATAGGGCGAGGCAGAAGTCAAGCCAGAGGCAAAACAATTGCCCAAGACAAGAATCAGAAACCTAAGGAAGAGCAGAAGAAACCTCAACCTCAAACTGAGAGAGGTGGAAGCTCACAGAGAGGACAATATGCAAACATAAATACTTTTCCTCGAACCAGAGGAAGAGGAAGAGGTAGAGGTGGTGAAATAAAATGCTTTACCTGCAGGAAGAATGGGCATAAGTCTTATGAATGTCTAGATAAGAAGAAAGAAGGAGGTGAGACTCACATTGCTGAAGCACAAGGAAAGAATGTTGAGGCAGAAGATGTTGAAGGTGGATGATCACGGATGATGAGGAAAGTTCTCTTAAAGCCAGAGAAGGAGGTAGAAAATCTAGTCCAAAGGAACACACTTTTTCGGAATTCTTGCAAGACCAAAGACAGGGTATGCAAGGTCATCGTGGACAGTGGTAGCACAAACAATCTCGTTTCTACAGAGATGGTAGAAAAGCTAGAGCTGGAGACTATTGAACATCCAAGCCCATACAGAGTTTCATGGATACAAAAAGGGCATCAGGTAAATGTCACTAAACAATGTTTGGTTGAGATTAAAATAGGAGGATATAAGGATGAAATACTATGTGATGTCATTCCCATGGATGTTTGTCATCTATTGCTGGGTAGACCGTGGCAATATGACAGGAATGTGATTCATGATGGGAGAAAGAACACGTACACCCTGGAGAAGAATGGAAGAACTCACATGCTGTTACCAATTAAGGATAAAGAAGTGATAACAGAGGTAAGCAACACTGTACTTCTCGTGAGTGGGAAGGAACTTCTTAAGGAGGCTAAGAAGAAAGAAGATACACAATTCATTATGGTTAGGAATCCTAGAATTGTTTTAACTATCACAAGAGTGGATGATTTACCAGAGGAAATCCAGCAGCTACTGGAAGAATTTGTTGATATAATAGTGGACGAACTACCTCGTTCGTTGCCACCTATCCGGAGTATAAGTCAATACATTGATCTTATACCTAGAGCTAGTTTACCAAACAAGGCAGCGTACAGATTAACACCGCAGGAGAATGAAGAGGTCAAGAGACAGGTCCAGGATTTAATGGACAAAGGATTGGTTAGAGAAAGCTTGAGTCCATGCGTTGTTCCAACAATGCTCAGTCCAAAGAAAGATGGAGGCTGGAGGATGTGTACAGACTCAAGAGAAATTAACAAGATTACCATCAGGTATAGATTTCTATTGCCAAGGATGGATGATTTGATGGATTGTTTGAGTGGAGCCAAATTTTTTTCAAAGATTGATTTGAAAAGTGGATATCATCAAATCCGAATGAGAGAAGGGGATGAATGGAAGACAACATTCAAGACAAATGAAGGGTTGTATGAATGGCTTGTTATGCCATTTGGCTTAACAAATGCACCTAGTACTTTCATGAGGTTGATGAATGAATTCTTGAAGGAGTTTATAGGAAAGTTCGTCATTGTATATCTTGACGATATACTGATTTTCAGTAGAACAGAAATAGAGCACTTGAAGCATTTGGCTAAAGTGATGAAAAGATTACAGCAAGAAAAGTTGCTGATAAATGTGAAGAAATCATCATTCCTGAAGACAGAGCTCATTTATTTAGGGTTTGTTATCTCTGCAAATAAGTTAAAAATGGATCCAGATAAAGTGGAGGTGATTAAGAATTGGCCATTGCCAAAGAGTATATTTGAAGTTTAAAGCTTTCATGGATTGGCTAGTTTCTACAGAAAATTTATCAAAAATTTGAATGGAATTAGCGCACCGATGATGGACACGGTGAAGAAAAGGCATAAATCTTTTCACTGGACAGAAGAAGTAGAGAAAAGTTTCAATTTGTTGAAAAGGAAGATTACTGAACAACCAATCTTGGTGTTGCCAGATTTCAACAAGACATTTCAGGCCAAATGTGACGCTAGTGTATTTGCAATTGGAGTGGTTTTGAGCCAAGATGACAGGCCAATCGCATACTTCAGTGAGAAACTGAATGAGGCAAAGCTTAAGTACTCCACATATGACAAAGAGTTTTATGTGGTCATACAAGCACTGAAGAAGTGGAGGCACTATTTGGTTCCTAAAGAGTTCGTTTTGTACAATGATAATCATGCCTTACAATTTGTAACTCAATAGGATAGGTTGAACCAAAAACATGCAAAATGGGTTGAATACATGCTGAATTTTACTTTTGTAATTAAACATATTTATGGAACTGCTAACAAAGTTGCTGATGCTTTGAGCAGGAAATGTTTGCTGGTGCATGGGTTTAGAGTCAAAACTTTATGTTTTGATAATCTTAAGGACATGTACAGAAATGATCTAGATTTCAAAGAGGCATATGAGGCATATGAGAATCCAATTCTCAAGGACAGAAGCCAATGGATTGAATATATGATCCAGGATGGATTACTATTAAGAGGCAATCAATTATGTATTCCAAAATGCTCTATGAGGGAGAATCTGTTGAAGGAAAATCATAGTGGAGGATTGGCCGAACATTTCGGTCATGATAAAACGTTCTCGAAATTAAATAGCTCATATTTTTGGCCGGGGATGAGGACCGATGTCAAAAGCTTTGTGGACAGATACAGAATTTGTTGGCACTCAAAGGGAAAAAAATAGAACACAAGGTTATATCAGCCATTACCCATACCAGAGAGGCCATGGGATGCAGTAAGCATGGATTTTGTGTTGGGGTTGCTGAGAACGCAAAGAGGGTTTGATTCAATCTTTGTGGTGGTAGACAGATTTTCTAAAATGGCACACTTTATACCATGTCATAAAACCAGTGACGCGACTCATATCGCGAACTTGTTTTTCAAAGAAGTCGTCAGACTTCACAGCTTACCAATGAGCATAGTTTCAGATCGAGACACTAAGTTCGTAGGACATTTCTGGAGGACTTTATGGAAGAAGCTGGGAACAAAATTTTCATTTAGCTCAGCATATCATCCTCAGATGGATGGGCAAACATAAGTTGTAAACAGAAGCTTGGGAGATTTACTAAGGATCCTAGTGACTGAACACCACAGTCAGTGGGATCACATTTTTCCATAGGCGGAATTTGCTTATAATGATTCGATCAATAGAAGCACAGGGTAGAGTCTGTTTCAGATTGTTTATGGAATGCAACCCAGGGGAGTTTCTGAACTGAAGGATTCAGAACAGGATGAAACTAGAAGTGCTAGTGCAAAGAATTTTGCAGAGGCAATGAAGGAACTTCACAGTCAAGTGAAGGAGCGATTGCAGAACTCAAGCCAAGAGTACAAGCGCAGAGAATATCAACACGGGAGAGAACTTCAATTTGAAGTTGGTGATATGATTCTTGCACACCTAAGAAAGGAAAGGTTCCCAAGGGGAACATATAACAAACTCAAAATGAAAAAGATTGGACCATGTAAGATCATAAGGAAATTTGGGGCAAATGCATATGAGATCGAATTACCCGATGGGATCTGAATTTCACCGATATTCAACATCTCAGATTTGTACCCTTACAAAGATGAAGAAGACAATGGACAGACAGAGGTTCAGTGGGATAAACAAATTCCTGTAGCTGAAAAACCACAGATGGAGAGTATACTTGACAAGAGAGTCAGCAATAAGACCAGGAGAAAAGAGTATTTTGAATACTTAGTCAAGTGGAAGGGACATCCAGTTGAAGATGCCAATTGGGAGAATGAAGCAGAAATTCAGAAGCATGGACAGACAGTGCAAGAGCTCATGAATAGGAGTTCATGAAAATTTTCAAGCGAGGGAGTATGATGCAGGAGCATCGCCAGCAGCAAGCGAGCGTGGGACAAATGCCATCGCATTTTTGGCACATGTTAAAAATTGTTTGCAATATTTTGAAAGTTTGGATGCATAGACTTTAATGTAATAGTTAAGAAGGGCATACTTCTAGATTGTAAACAGATCTTGAGCGATTTTCTCTCATCTATAAGGTGTAGAGGCATTTATGCATAGTTAATGAAAGTAGGTAGATTTAAATTCTAGATTAGACAGTTTTAGGAGCTGGAGGGAAAACAAATATAGACACCCTCATCTTGTATCATTGTAACATTATCAAGAATATCATAGAACATAGAGAAGAGTTGTAGCAGAGAGTTGTATAGAAGAATCCATGTATAGAAGTTATGAAACTAATATATGAAGCTATGATTCAGACTCATTGTATTATAATACTTTCTGTGTATACATACTGAATGATATGCTTATGGTTGTTTTACTCTTTCTGTCATACATTTTATTTTATGCTATGTATGTATGATTTCATGTTAAGTGTTTGAAGTCTGAGAGAGTAAGGAAATGAGTTTCAATTGTTCTCTTCTTGAGTCAGAGTTCCTGTAAAGAGTGCAGTGAAGTGTCCGCAAGGAGTGTGTTGACGGGTTCAGAGTTCATCTCTGAAAGCTCAGGAGGGATACCATTGTTCTCATTTCAACTAAAGTACAAGACAAGCACAGAAGCCGTGCAAGGTGTGCGCAGGCTGGTTGAGACCTTAGAACACATAGACTAAGGTTGAGAGATTGAAGGACTGCTATTGCAGAGTTGCACAGAGTCAAGAGATTCAAATATTTAGGAATATTTGAAGAAGTGCTGCAAGGAGTGCGTGCAGAAATCTCTTAGGAGATTTGAGTTTGCGAAAGAAAGCTCAAGAGACTTAGCGTCTTCAAGTGTTGAAGAGAAGGAGAGAAGTTTTGGTCATCGTGCAGAGGCCAAGTCAAAGTAAAGAGGATCGCTGAGGTGACTCAGAGAAGAGGTTCTTGAAAAAGGAATTTGGACGGTCAAGGTTATCCAAGGAGAACTCCCGAAATAGCGAGAATTGTAGGATCTACAGGAGTTGCAAGGTGGATAAGGGGCCGCTGATCTTGACTTATTGGGACTTCAGATCATTTTGGAATTTCGGGGTTAGAAAGTCTGAAGTGTAAGCCAAATCCTTGGCTGATCAAACCCCTGAAATGTGAAAAGGAGGTTTTCGTGTGTGGAAGTAAGGAGAAAACCCAAAATCAGAAGTCGCGACAAAGGATTATCGACATTTCGAAAATCAGGATTTCGGCATTCCCATTGACAAGGGTCTACACTCCACATTGAATTTTTCGAAGTTGTGAATTCCAAAGGAGCGGGGAAGAGTATAAGTGTTTTAGAAAATCAGAATTCGGGAAATTGGGGATTACAAGGACATAAGGTGGTTCGAGGTTCCAAACTCCCGATACCCGGAAACCCAAAATAAAGAGAAGGTGACACGTGGAAGGATAGGAGACTTCCTATCGAGGTTCATGAAAGTAGCGAGGATAAGTGCCATTTCAAAATTTCGGGACTTCGGAGACCGGAAGATGGAAGCGACAGAGTATTCGATCCTTAGCATATTGAACTCCCGGTACGCGAAAGTCCGAAAGGATTTAGGAGACGTAATTTCGACATTTCAGGGTTTGGAGGTTTGAGAGCCCCGAGGACATAGTGGAAGCACTTTTCGTCAGTTGAAATCCCAAAACCGTGAATAGGGAGGAAGGACCGGAACATTTTCATTTCGGTAAATCAGAAGTCGGAAGTTCGGGACTCTAGGGGTTGTTTCAGAATTAATCCGTAAGTGCGGACACAAACTGATCTCCCTAGATCCACCTAGATCTAGAACAAAACAGGACAGAATAATACACTTTCCCTAGATTTATACTATTGATTGAACTAGGAAGCAAGAATCATGAACATACCTTATGAATGCTTCCTTAAGTCTCTGTTGTTCCAACTTCGCTCCACTGCTTTTATACCGTCTAGACTGCAACAGTACAAACCAATCGAAGTGAAGACAACTCAATATATTCAACAGTTAATCTATACATATGATCAAGGAGTTATGTAATAAAGTGACATTAGCTTTATGGGAAAGGGACATATTACTATATTAAATTGATAGAAAGTAAGACTCACAACCTATGCCTTGAAGCTGCAAACCTCCTTTCGATGGCTCCTAGCTCTGACACACACACTTGCTCATGCATGAAGAAGATCAACCACTTTTGATAGCCTTGCTGGTATTCCTAGCTGTTGTAGCATCAGTCCTTCATACAATCTTCCACTAATTCTCCAATAAATCTCTTGCTAGTTTGCTTCTAACCTTTTCCATGAGCATTCCCCTCAATATATAGGAGAGAATAGATTAGTTACTTGGATAGGAATGATCCCAAGATATCAGGAAAGCTAGTACTTAGATAACCATTCGAATGC